>JAVJAQ010003955.1:0-31475 GCA_032362365.1 Zygogramma bicolorata
TTAATACTTATTTTAAATAATAATTTTTTTAAGTCCCCCCCCCCCATTATGTTAGTTCAAGTAAGATTAGATTACTTTAGTTGGTAATCTGTAGTTTTTAAGTGTATTATATGAAATCATCAAATTTTATTATAACAAGGGGTGAGTGACAGAGCACCACTTGGTGAACTCCCCCTTGAGATTTTTCCCACTCCATAAACAATCGTGAAGATTTCTTCTTTTGTATATATGTATCATTCTGGAAGTGTGGAAATGAAGGCATTATGAATTAATAAATAAATGTATGGAATTTAAAACAGAAAAAATTGTAATAATTGCACACTTGAAACTTGTTCTATACATATACATTCTTGTTTCTCAGGTACCTCAAACGCCCACGCAGTGAAACGCTCGAACGTCTAGCTCAGAAGTCAAAACTTGTGCGAGCAATGGATTAATGAAGTCTTACCTTTCAACGTGCGATTACCCAGCACGGTGGCCTGGCGGAAATTTGAACCCTGGTCTTCCGCTTGAGAAGCGGAAGTGCTAACCACTACAATACCGAGACCACTCACTATTCATAGAAAATATATCATCGTCATAATTTCAGCTTTGCTATAGAAATGATATGAGTCTGGAAGCTCTGGGATCTCACTGCAGCGAAAATAATGAAAAACATGCTGGTATATATATTACTCCATGTATAAAGCGAGAGTACAATATCGCTACGTGAGTACGATTCGAGACGCGTAAAATCAATGAAATTAAAGAATGGAACCCATTTTGTACAAATATTATGGGTGTGTTTTGAATTCAAAGTATTAATCAGGAATTTCAATTTCGTGAAAATTATTTGACACCGTGTTGGTATCGCCAGAGAGATAATTTCATGTAGAATGCAAAGATGAAGTGATATCGAGGGTATTCCACTCGAAAATGGTATAAACTCGAAACGAAGCCTAAAATCAATGTAATATTTGAATCGCCCTGTATAAAAATAAATGTTGATCAGAATAGTTTATATAAACCACTTCACCAAAGCATTCCCAGATTTATGGAAAAACAGCCTAATTACAGTGATTTCATTTGAAACCACCTAATTCATTGAAGAAAATAACACTGTTGCGGCACCTGGTATATTTTTTACTCAATATTTGGTGAATACGCAAAGTTTCGGTAAGCAGAGATATTGGTGGATACATACACTAGATGGGGAACTGACTGTTATTTTGTTGTATTGAGGTAATGCGAACTGATATTAGTGGGGCTAAATAGTTTTCCGCAAATAGCTAGGAAAGTTTGCCTTACTGTAAGGGAATAATATTTCCTCACTGTTAGGGAATGATATTCCCTTACAATTGTTAGTATTCTACATGAATGATTGAAACAGTTTTCTTAGTAACCCAAGTAATTTCATCACGAATTTTAAAGCAACATTTATTTGTGAATAGAACTATCCACGATTTTTTCAAAATTTATTAATATCGGATGAATCTAAAACGATTTGCGTTCACCTCGTAGGAAAAGCCTTATAACTATTTCTTGAAACTCTGTTTCTCTCAAGAAACTCGCGTTTTTTTTCAACATTCTACATTGATACAAATTCAAATTCCACTAACTTTGTTATATAGAGAGTTTGCTCCTAGGACATTACCAATGCAACGTACCCAGGCCTCGATCGATTGATTAACAATGAACACCTACTGTCTAGTATTCTCTAACAATTATTGTTTTCTTTTTGACATTTGAATAATAACTATATAGAAATGGAGTTTCGAAAAATTAAATTCTTGTATTTTTCATTCCTTCTTCGGTAACAAAACAATAGCAAACACCGTCTATTGATATACCCAGGGAAGTAACAGTTCTGCTACAATCCATTCCAGAAACATTGAAACTATTCCATCTATTATGACGTAAATATAATCCGGTCTTGTGACTGATGGTTCAGTTGGTTTATTGTTGACGCTGGCGTTTCTGGAACACATATTATGCGGTTTCATGAATATTATTTTTTATATCATTCCTAGACGACTGAAAATGTTGTGGAGAATCGAAAAAAAAATCCTGACCCATTCGCGAATTTGTTATTTCTGAGGACATTTCAGCTTCAAGTTCTTATCGCTCTACTGAGGTTTCTCCTCCACGTGAATAAGAAATAAAAATTTAATTGTCTCGTAAAAAATTCACGACGAGAACTCCTCATTGGAAACAAACGCAGTGCTTTTCTCTCGAGGCTTTGATTCGTGTCAAAGAAGAAGAAGGCGGAAGCATTCACAAATCCACAATCACTATGATGGTCCGGGCTTTATTTCGTTTTCGAGGAAATTGCAGCTTGAGTGGTGAAATGGCCGTTTTAAATCATAAATGTCTGAAGGAAATGAGGCATTTGCTCGATACTCCTAAGAGACGAAAAAGGCAGAGTAGTTTTATAACCGAATTACTGTGATACTGCTTCCTTTGAAATTTCGGGTTATTCATTATTGATCATTTCCGGATAGCATATCAGTTACTCATACCGAAAAAGAATCGAATCAAAAGCAAAGTCAATATGAAATTTCGTTTTGAATTATTGAGAAAAGTTGAAATCGTGAGAATGGTACATTACATACCGAGGAGAAAAGGTATTTTTTTATAGAGAGAAAAATTTAGCTCACCAAGACTGAAAGCGAAGATGAGTTATTTTTTGAAGGAGACTTTTCACCTTTTGCCACGTAGTCCAGTCTATGACCATTTTCCCGTGTATTTATCCCATAGAGCACCGATTCGCATGAAAATTTGGATTCAGGATCTACATACCCTCTTTTTCAAAATACACCCTGTGCCGAGGGTTGCTTTCTCCCTGGGGGTGGATGCCACTCCTTCTTGGGGGTGAAAATTTTTTTATTGAAAATAAATGCGGAAATCAATAGATTGACTAATTTTAAGCACTTTTTGTTCAATGAAGTTTTTCCTGAAAAGCAATACTTTTCGACTTATTGGCAAGTGAAATTGTAGGTTTCCAGGCAAAAAACACGTTTTCAAATCCTTTTTCGCGAATAACTGGAAAAATATGCATCTAATCGAGAAACCTGCGGAGAGCAAAATTATAGCTTTCGAAAAAACAAAGGCGATCGGTTATTTGTGATGTATGCAAACCCACTACAAACTGAATAATTGCTTGTTGGAAGTTGATTGGTATTTTCGAACGCCAAAATGAAAAGTTTCTACGTACGATAACCAAAAACCAATGCATTTTTCGGGAGAACTCATTGGACCATTTTTGAAGTCCTTCAGAAATCCTTGAATTTTTTTATTTATGAAACTTTCTAGCATCAAAACTGACCGAGGTATGAAGGAAATAATATTGAATCCTATTTTCCCTATTTTTCCAGCGAAACATCACCATTTCTTCGTAATAACTCAAAAAGTATTGATAACATGCAAAATTTTCTGAAGAACAAAATTGAAGGTTATTCTTCACCTAAAATTTCGGTGTTTCATTTTTTATGCAGGATGAAAATAGAGTAAGATATGGCCAGTCGAATATTGTGAGGGTTCGCGCAAAGTACCTTTTTTTAACCCTTTCAGCATGAACCTTTTCAAAAATATAATCTGAAACAGAAAAACATGTAAATGAGCTTATAGCTCTTGAAAATAGCTACAAAATACTTTTTTGGTGGATTTGATTGCTCAAATACTAAGCGATGGGAAAAAAAACAAAAACAATTTTTGTAGAAATTAGAGTATGTACATTAGTATATCGAAGAATACAGCAACTATATTTAGGCCTAGTGGAACTATATATATATATATATATATATATATATATATATATATATATATATATATATATATATATATATATTGATTGGTAGTCTTTGCTGACTAGTTAGGTACAAACTAGTGAATATTGGGGAGTGCAGCACGTCAAAAGAAAACTCTTTTAAGTATGTCCAAGCTTTCGGAAATATATTTCATTCCATCATCAGGGAAACTACAATGAACATTACATGTGAACTCTATACTAGTTGGGTGAATGATTTCTTACACTTATGTGAGGATGTATGACTTGATGGTACAATTCAGCATGATGACATTCATGGTAATGATGATGAGCAATGAGAATGTAGATGAGTAAAATAAACTTGATTATAAAACGTACACATTAAAATCTTCGTTAAAAATATATGATTAAAATCACGTCGAACATGTGGTCGGACTTAAACTGATAGGTTAACGTCAAAAGTGAATGGACAGATGACAATGTCATATATATATATATATATATATATATATATATATATATATATATATATATATATATATATATATATAAATAAATGGAGAAGCCTTGATTAACAAAATCGCTGAATACTGTACTTAAGAAAATGGCTAATAAAACGGTAACGTGCTATTCTTGGAAACTAGGGTGTTAGTTATTGAAGCAGTCTGTAGTTTTCAGGGGAAAAACTGAGTATCTATATCTTTTCTGTCCGTTTGGTACTGAGATAATGTGTCACGGATAGTTCGATTGTTTTTCATTCTTTGAAATGCTAGTTCCTCATTTGTATGGTGCTGATTTGGTTATCCTTCGTCGAAATAACTACTGATTTACTCACCTGAACTCACCGTTAAGTAAAGTGAGATAACTTGCGATGTGAGAACCACCGGATTGAAAATGAAAAAACATCTCTAAAGTATTCCTTATTCGATTAAATGAGTTCATAATCGCGCAAGAATGTTCTTCAACGCTGTATAGGCAACTGTAGTCGTCATCGAACACTTTTCATTTCATATTGACAAAATTACAATAGATTTTCTCATCTCAAGTTTTACACAACTTCATCTCATGCACTTCATGCAGAAATAATTTACTTTCATTGAATCCATTGAAATCAAAATATTATTTGATTGAAGATTCATACTTCGGAACCCAGGGCATGTCAATGGAACTTCACAAAAGCTACTGGACTGCATTGTTCAAAGATCAAATAAAGAAGTTGAAAAACAACAATATACTATCTTGATGACAACAGTTTGAAGCAAAAGGAGAAGGTCATTAGAAAAAAAATGTTTACAGTGAAGGATTTTACCTTAAAATGATATTTGCATAGTAACTTCAATGTTAATTCATTGATATTTCGCAAAAAATAACGAGTTAGAAAGGAAAAAATATATTGTTAACTATATATTAGATTATATTATTTTCAGACTGTCTTTAGCTCGGGTACCAGGCCATACAGGATACAAGGGCAACGAAGTGGCTAATTCACTAGCAAGAGAAGGAGCACGATGCTCCCCCATTGGCCCAGAACTCTTTTGTGGTATAGCAAAAGCGCTGCGAAAAACTTGTAACAGCACCTGGAAGGAAAAACAATCTCAAAAAAGGTGGAATAAGACGCCGGATATGAGACAGGCCAAAGAGTTCATTAAAGAACCATCGCCAAAATTCACGGAGTACCTACTAAGTCAAAATAGGCATTCAACTAGAATTCTGGTTGGGCTATTGACAGGACACTGTAGACTCAACAAACATATGAACAACATCGGACTGGCAGACACAACCTTGTGCAGGTTCTGCCAAGCGGATGAGGAAACCTCAGCACACATACTGTGCTACTGCGAAGGTCTGTCAAGGCTAAGGTTTGCAACGTTAGGGGAGGATAAACCACAACCCTCTCAATATATGGAGAACTTAAGGTCTGGCCTATGGAGTCTAGTTACAAGGACGGGTCTAGACAAGGAACTCTAACATACATGAGGGCACGCACAATAGACCTGCAAAGGTCGCGGTGTAGTAGGCTGTTCAGCACATAAGCCCCATATTTCAATCTTAATCTCTTAATATTAATATTTAGTAGCTTTCTTCAACGTCTTCAATGCATGAATACTATATTTTGGAGTGAAATTGACAGATGAAAATATCGAGATGGCGAATGTGTGCCACCTAGAGAAAAAATTAAATGCAGAGGCTTGTCTTGTGACACATCCTTCTGAAGCTCCCGACGAACACTGCACAACCATATAATATGAAGTCAGTATGGCGAAACAATTAATAATTTATGAATGAATATTTCTACGCTCGTAGATAATCTGAAATATCATCGATCGTGCCATTATTGATAATTCCATCGCAGTTGACCTGACCAGTACAGCCTTTCTGGAGGTCTAGAAAGTCTTTTAACTTCTCAGAGGTCATTTTGCGGAATGAAGACTAAGCTTGTGTTTCTTAAACGAATAAGGTATTTCCAGAGGCTCAGCTTCCAGAAATGTAAAACACCTGCTACTTGGTTTCTGAGCACTACAGGGTTTCTCACTTCATATATATAAATTTAGAGGTGAATATCACAAGAGAGAGTTCTGTCGGAATTTTATTGAACCTAAATATCGACAAATATTAGATTACTTTATGGGTCATCCACTTCCTGGATTGAAAGTGGATTCGGATTAGGCAGTTTCAATCTGTGATCGATTGTTACAAGGATATTGGGGAGTTATTGAAAAGCATGCAATGAACTCTTATACTGGAAATTAGTGGCGAGTATCCTGGTGAGTTGAAGTTATCCCGTACTGAAGAAGTGACTGCAGTTTATATCGAATAATCAGTAGTTAAATATCCAATCTTCTCTCGAAGCAGGATTAGTGCGGAAAGAAGTAAATAGAACCCAACAGCTCATTTTCATTAGGAAAATCCAATCCAACTCTCAAACGATTTCTTCTTACAATTTTTCCAACAAAATTTCCACGAACTTTCCAAGCTCCGCCTATGAAAGTTCGAACCATCACCGAATGCTATATTAACGTCGTGTGATTTATAGCAAGCCGTGACAAAGAGCGAATAAGAAAGAAAATGATAAGAGTAGGTTCTCAGATGTCGAGAGCAGTTGGCATCTTTAGAGGCGTGCAGATTAGTTTTCTATAGAACCCTTCGCGTTCGCCTTCTCGGGACACATACGTGTTTCGGAGCAGGCGGTTTTTATTTTATCTCTTCGACAGAAAACTCTTGAGAGATTTCGTATACCAAGACGGCCTCAACCACTTTTGTTTTAGCGTTACATTAAAAGCGAGCACACTACATGTGGGTATGTTCCTTACGATATAGACCATGATGATATTTGAAGCAAACTAGTATCTTTTTGATGGCACCTTTATAAAAAATTGCTTGACTACAACGAAAAAATATAATACTTTCCCATTGTACTAGAACAGAATCTGAGAGAACTATAAGATATAAAAATGCAGTCACTCTTTTACTCGACATACACGACGAAAGTATTAAATCTTTTATAATTTTTCATAATTCACTTTCTCCTTACAACTCATTCGTACTATCGGCCACCTACCACCCTCACTCACGAAAGTATTGAACCATCCACCTCTGTATTTTGAGGCCTTGAAATCAACAATATCCAAGAGACAATTTCAAATCAAACAACATGATGGAGGGATTAGGGATATTGACCTAGATATATCAAAAACCTCAATTATTTTTCAAGACAATTTCTGAAGAATAACTCCAGTCAGCGTCTCCATTCAAAAAAAGATTAAGTCTGAAAAATACCTCTTCTCGTACCGCATGTAATTTTCCTTGAATAATTCCTCTACTGGGGGTATTTTCATCGAGATGCTGATCCATCTATTAAATTCTCCTAATCGCTGAGTTAGGGCCAGTTGTATAACATACGGTGTAAAACATTCATTGAAGCTTCTTGATTCTATTCAGAGAAAGGCAATCCATCTTGTTGGTGATTCTTCGCTTTCAGACTCACTCAGTGCCTAGGAGCATACCTTTTTCCTGCGCTCACCTAAAGATATAATACCCAACGAATCACAAGGAATATATGAAATTTTTTGCCACAACTGCCCGAGAACATACATATATAGGACAGACGAGCCGACCAGTATCAAACAGGTCCTACGAGCACGAACTAGCAGTACGTAATTCGGAGATGACCTCGACTCTCTTCGAACATCACCACGAAACCGGACACAAAATTGACCTCAACAACACGAAGACCATCCATTCCAGAATAATTCGCGAAGCAATAGAAATCGAAAAACGCCCTCAGTGCCTCAACAATCGAGACGACTCACGAAGGCTTCCCAATTCCTGGAAACCATTACTATCCCATCGAACAAATCTATTAATTAATACTTTTCAAACCAGACCTGTACATGTTCCGACAGTATCATCAACGTCAGATTATCATACAGAAGATTTAGGTGTCGCCACCAAGTCACGAAGAAGAATATGTTCTCGATTGTTGAACCAAGATGGTAGTTACGTGTATTGTGCGGGAAGGAGGAATTTCGAGCGGAATTGGCTTAAAAAAACATATGCGTCAATCTCGTTTTTCCTGTGTTTGGGGGGGGGGGGGGCATATTTCCGAAACTAGTTGAGACCGCCGAAAAATTCATTCGATTTTTTTGTTCAGGAGACCAGAATACGTAAGTTCCAATGAAATTGTTTTCTAACGCTTGGCGGCGGACCAACAGAATTTTACCGTCATGTGTTTTGAGCATGTTTTTCTAGCAATTCATGCTGAATAACAGAAAGTTCCATTTGAGTAATAGTTGTAATAATTCATCCACAAAAGAACTCACGACCGCATTTACTAGAGTATAAAGGGGTCAGAACAGCGTTCATTTGTGACGTCCAATGGAATATATTGAAGGTAAACAGAAACATAGCTATGCTGATGAATATAAGTATTCACCCCTTTCAAACTGAATTCGAGTAAAATGTTACATTCACGAAAAATATTTAAAATGCCTTTCCCAAGACAACAGTCATTAATTATCCACGAATCAACCATCAAACTAAGTGAATATCTACAGCTCAACTATTCCAGCAAACGAAGTTCTAGTAGCACGAACATCCCCCAGTTCTCCCACAATACGAGACACTCCACTCGCTTGAAATGAACATGAGAATTATAACATTGTCGTCATACAACCGTAACTTTCCAACCCTATCCGTTACAACCCCCAAACCACCCTATCACATTACCATATCTGTACCAGAGAAATTTCCCAGTTGTATTTGTGTTTATATTCATTATGCAACATACACACTTTAATGAGCAGTATACGGGAGAGAAAACAAATTGAAGTCTATGCAGACAGACAGGCATATCAACCTAGAATTCGACAAGGCAAAATCGGCAATATACAGTATATTCTCGGGAGATAATATAATCTGACAAGGCAATTCGAGTCGTGAAATCGATGGAAAACTCTGGATTCATAATATATATCAGTGGAGTCTGAACAATTCACAAATATATGAAAATTCACAAAAGAACAGCAACTTATTGATATAGCTCCACTCCTTGAGCTCATGTTTAACCTTGTAGCATTCATTATTACTTCGATGTTGATCTGAGACAATACCTTTTATATTTTCGAAAAAAAAATATTCCAGAGGGGGCATATGGAACATTGGGAAACACAAATTCCATTGAAAATAGCATTGAGTTTTCAAGATCACTTCTCCGAAGAATGAGATCACCTACTACAAGAAAAAATATCCAATATTCTATTGAAAATATGAGTTGAATCGATCCCTAAATAGACAGCTAGATATTTCGAAAAATGCTTCAGGTAAAACATTATTTTATCAAGTTAAGTTGATTGATTAGTGGATTCTCAACTACCCAAATACAAAATGGAAAACAATTGATGCCGATACGCGTTTCGATATCAGAGTTGATATCGCCAAAAAAATAATTGATAGTATTCAACTCTTACAAAATGCTTGTTGATTGCAAATGATTCAGTTTGGTGTTTGGGATTTTGAGGTTGATGTTCCAATCAATTATAATAAATTCTGCAATGACATTACATATTTGAATATTACTCTTCAAAATAATTTATCAGCCAGACCTGTCTAACAGAGCAACGTAGTTTACAAGATGTACGTACCTTCTTTGATGCAAACGATAATAAGAAGTGAATCGTATAATTACGCTATAAGGTAGACACGATTAAATTTCCACAAAATTTATTTTCTTCGCGACATGTTTCGATACACTGTATCTTTATCAAGCGAATGTTTCTAAACACTCAGTGTTCAGAAACATTCGCTTGATAAAGATACAGTGTATCGAAACATGTCGCGAAGACAATAAATTTTGTGGAAATTTAATCGTGTCTACCTTATAGCGTGATAACTATGGATTTCCATCAAGTAAAGGCCACCTCAATCCAAACAAAAGAATCGTATAATTACCACAGGTCCTAATTCACTTCAGATGGCTCTGATGTTTTTGATACAAGAAATGAAGAAGAAACAACCGAAACTACGTAAGATATTGAAGATCAAACATGCAAGAACAATGGCTCTGATTTCAACGGAGTTTCAATGTCAGCAAGAAAACAATAAAATCTCAATTAGAGATACTTTCAAACTGTATTTATCAGAACAAACGTAAGCACTTTCTTTCTTTCCCCATACTAAAATACTACAACATTAATTCTACATATAGTTTCAATCCAATTTCTTGTTGGTAATATAAGATATTTGTCTTCGACGGATAAGGAAAGAATATTATCTAATATAGTAGTTGTTGGAAATCAAAATCCACATTATCTTACTTCTCGGATCCCCGTAGTGCTCATCACAAAATCATCCAGATCGGACCGCACTACACTTATTCTAAGTATAATTCAGAAAATATCAGATGTGATTCAGAAAATATCAATTGCAATTCAGATAATTCAAATGTAATACGAAACATTTCAGATTGGTCAAGAGAATCGAGAAAATATCAAATATAGATACCTCAGATTTTGTCAATTAAAAATCGCAAAATAAAAATACACGATATGCAGATGTATACGTATCAATAATTGAAAAGGCATTTACTACTGGCAAGAGAATTATTTTTTCTACGGCAATAACACAAAACTGCTCTATCCTAACATTGATAGAACAATTAGGTAAATTTCATATCTTCAATTTCCTCATCTGATAACACAATGACTTCGTTGTATTACAATCAGGTCTCCCATGGAATGTCAAATTTCGAGCAATGAGAGCTCTTTTTACTTATTTTTCTCTACCTGAATAAAAATTTTGAATGACATTGAACTTGAAGTTCATCTTATTTCTCCCCGCAGGCGGCTTAGGTGAGTATAAGAGTCGCATCAGCGACTCGGGTAAGTACACTCCACACACACACACAGACATCGCGCGCGAACACATAAACCGATCCGCGACAGGCGAGAACTGTCCCGGAGAGGTCGGGGGGACCACCATGCAAAAACTGCAACGCAGCAGAGTCAGGTAGAAACCAAAGTAAGAGATAAAGAGGAAGCAATAGCACCTAAAGGCTGATTTCCAACCGAAGCGGGTTAGATATCAATCTTGCTGAAGTGCCCATCAGCAGGTTTGAGGACCGCTCCTGAGAGGGCGGGGGTGGAAAGGAAAATGGAGGACGGCGAGGTCTCGTATCCAGGCAACTGGATATGGCATCACGTCATCCTGGGCGCTCAACCCCGGGGGGGGGCATGGTGGTCTTATTTCTCATTCGTAACTTGAAATGACTATCATTCCTTGCTCGTTAAACAATGTGCTATTTCAGAAAACTGCGACAACACCAAGAGGTGAGAGAGTTATAAATTATTAAAGGTGAATATTATATTAACGAATCTATGAAATTTGTTCATTGCCTGTTGTCATATGATAATACCAACGGAAGTCTTTCTATAATACTGGGTGAATTGGATTTTTATATTTGTTTCTTTTTGGTTACTTTTCATCTCAAGGTTGGGTTCATATTTGGAAAAGGTTGAACAGTAACTAGAACGTAAAATACAGGGTGTTTATTAAACATGCGGCAAAAATTTGACGGACTATACTTTGGGTTATTCTAAGGATATTTTTTCCTCTGATGATTTTTGATAGGGCGCTTTGTTTCGAAAATCGTTTCTGATTGCGTCAAACCCAGCTATTATCCAATTTCCCAAATCTTCTTCATCTGCAACTGGAGTAGTATTTTTTTTAACTTGGTGGGTCAGTGTAATGCGCTATACTTTGATTTCGGCTGCGTTGATAATTTTAAAACTACCAAAATTTTTATTGTCGAAATTTGTTTTTGCCCCGTATCTTCGAAACAAAGCGCCCTATGGAAAATCATCAGAGGACAAAATATCCTTAGAATAGCCCAAGGAATAGTCCCTCAAATTTTTGCCGCATGTTTAATGAACACCCTGTATATCTGTTGATGGTTTTATTTGTTTTTTAGGAAAATAGCTTTGATTCAATTTGAAACGTCTGAAACAGGTTTCAGTTGATAAAAATGAACTTTTACATGAAATGTGAAACTCATTCAATCGTCTACGAAAGTCATTTCGTGCTCCTATGACATTGACATTGGCAAGTTGCCCTATTCGATATGAGTGTGGCCACGCTACAAAGATATGATTCAACTTGAAACTTATTGTAACCTTCAATTCATGAACATGAATAACGAATAGCAAGAAAACAATATTTTCCAGTTACTCATGAGGAAAAAATTGATAAATATGCAAAATGGTCTTCACGGAATAGGAAACGGAAATTCTTCATCGACGGTTTTTCAAAATCAGTTATCAGGAATAATAAACACAGTTTTTTATTTTAGTCAGGGATATCCTCAGCTGCCTAATCTGAAGTAGATCACTGACTGTGGTTGTGAGTAATCTACTTCTAGGACATATATTTGCTCCCTACTAAATTCTCAACTGGTTTTTCGATATTTTTCTTTCTGATTTCCACAGAATTCATTGAAAGCCGGTCAAATTTTCCTACTCCTTTCCCAACAAAAATCAATCCAAGCTATTTATTCCAATTCAATTGTTTTTTCGCCAGACTGATTTTCTTATGGAATTTCTTGAAATTAATAACATAGGTGGAAAAAAGTAATACTATTTACATGGATGTTTGACAGTGGCACATTTTGACACTTCGTACCAAAATCACAATTCCACTGAAAATTTTCCAAAATAGGCTTGAAAAGGAGGTAGACTAGCTTCCAAAACGTCGCCAAGTATATGCATTTTTCAATGAATTCATTATTTCAATCTCTAAATTCATAAAAATACGGACTCAGCTGACAAAGTAATCACTCAAATTTGCATCTTTTCAATTAGCAAATAATATACCAATTTGCCCAAAGAACATATATTATGTTCCTCTAATAAAAAGTATTGTGGATCGGAATCTGTCAAGCTGCTTGGTTTGACCATCGATGATGACTTGAGTTGGAGAACCCATATTGACATACTATGCAAAAAACTATCCAGTCAGCTTTTCATGTTGAGACGTCTTAAAAATTCGTTAGACTCTTCCACCCTCCTATCTTCATATCATGCGCTTTTCCACTCTAATTTGAATTACGGAATCATTTTATGGGGGAATTCACCTCACTCTGTGAGAGCTTTCCGCCTTCAAAAACGGGCCATACGTTTGATGGCTGACGCCCCCTATAATGCCTCATGCCGAGAACTCTTCAAGAAGTTCAGGATTCTATGTCTCCCTTCTATTTATATTTATCAAAGTCTCCTTGAAATACATTCAAGAAAAACTGAAATCGACAGAAATAATGATTTTCACAATTATTCAACCAGAGAAGCAGACCTTATGAGGCCTCCTAGATATAGACTTGCGATCTCACAACGCAATTCCCTGAACTTGCATTTGTTTAATAAGCTACCTCGTGAATGGAGAAATCTCGATCTTATTCCTTTCAAAAGGAAGATGAAACATTTCCTACAGAATCTCAATTTTTATTCGGTTGAAGAGTACTTAGGGTACGCTATTTCTAATTGATGAATATGTAGTTTTTTATCAAAAATAATTTAAAATTATTTATCTTCACTCTCCGATGAGCATTCAATATACTTCCAGATTGTATTCATGCGGTTTCTACTAGACATTCAACTTGTTACCACATTTTAGCGTTTTTAACTTTGTATTTTAATCTTTACATTATCTTTTCATCTTAACATTTTTTATCTGTATAATTATCTCTATATCCTTAACTTTTTTATATATACAAGATATCGAGCGAATATCGACTAAGATAACACTCATCTATTACTTTGAAATTATGTACCATTGGACTTGTCATAAATGTATTCTGTACATAACATGATCAAATAAATCTATCTATCTATCTATTATTATAAGAACTTAAAACTTTTTCCTTTTCATTTCTAGGATCGAGAAAACTCAAAAAATGGATTTCAGGATATAGGTGCCTGAAGATGTTATAGCGAAAAGTGAACTAGTTTTGCAGACCTTAAGAAAAATGATGTGAGAGCGTATCTTCCAATAATTGAAACAAATTCGAGTGGATATATTGTAGTGGTTTTATACAATATTATATGTATATAAATATGAATGGAAATTTTTATTTGATAACTCAAGTCGGTACCAAAATCTAGGAGGAAAAGTGACCGTAAGACTGAGATATTGAATACAATTCATGGATTGGTTTTCAATATTTCACGTCTTTGTGAACGTTGATGAGTCAATTATAATTTTAATTGAAACCGTGTATACATATGGGACTACGATGATAATAGATCGAGTGCAGTCGCATATTTGCTGGATCAATTTTTTACAGTCCGCCTTCTGAAGAAGAAAAAAGAAGAAATGTAACAAAACCAACCAAACCCATTACAACTTGAATCTGTTTCATCGTGGGGTTGACGAAAGTTTATGGAAATTACTATTCGGGAGTAAAGACTGTATTCCAACAAATGCAAATTATGGGCTTTGCATTAAATACCTGGCAGCGCGTGAATTTTTGTGCAGATTTCGATTTGTTTGAATGGTTTCCTCTTTCAGAGGCAGAGTGTAAAAGATTGATTCAAAAAATATGTACTTGCCACCTGACTGTATTCCAACAAATGCAAATTATGGGCTTTGCATTAAATACCTGGCAGCGCGTGAATTTTTGTGCAGATTTCGATTTGTTTGAATGATTTCCTCTTTCAGAGGCAGAGTGTAAAAGATTGATTCAAAAAATATGTACTTGCCACCTGGTCTATAAAAATAGTGCCCGAATTCAACAAAAAATGAGGCATAAATTCCTTTCATTTTGACCAATCTTCATAATGTTTTTTGAATGGTGAATAATCACTATTCTGTTTGGAAGAACAAATCGGTATCTGAAGCTCAATCATAAAATCAATCATGTCATTATCGTGATATAATCTCCAACAGTTTCGTGTTGCAATATAAAACAAGACGAGGTATATAAGTTCCCCGATGTACATCCACCATAAACAACGCAACAAACAACAATGTCTTTATATCCTCTCGTTTTAAAACAAAAACTTTGTACGTTATTTATTGCTCCTGCGACGCTCGAACTGCTCCGCGCTGCTTTTCGAAATCTTTAATATTTCTTCCAATCCATAAGGGCCCGATTATTTACGATCAGAAAAAAGACGAGACAAAGCTTTCGAAGACTAGAAAAGCGGAGCATCCCTTGAGGCAAGATAAATCTATGATTTAAAACCATTATTATTGGTAGTCTACGATTCTTTTAGGGACGAATGCGGCCAGGAGTTCTTCCGCAAGTTGAAATATATTTGTGGAAGAATCCAGAGCACAGAAGGCCGAGATTTCTGGTTTGGTTGGCGGAAAGACTATCGGATGTTCAAAAATAGTTCAATGAAATGAACAATACGTGTGTTATGTGAATTACGTGTCAATTTCATCATTGAATGAGTATTTGTATTTTCTCTCGATAGAATACAATTATAGTTACAGTCAATCTATGAATTAATTCAGAACAAGGTTTCCATCAACCAGCTGACATCAACTCTCATAAGTCGAAACTTGCCTGAGTTCGGGACTAACTTGTCCGAAAATGTAAAATTCATAGAATTTGAAACTGGCTCACGAGTTTACTTTTGATAATGGCTATGTAGGTGCTCATTTGCAAGGACCAGTTGTACAAACCGTAGTAAAATGTTGTCCGAGTGAACCTGGATCAAAATGGTTGAGGCTTTTCGGCCAAGGTTTTCAGTGTCACTACTTTTGTTCGGGTTTGAAGACCGTCGTTGTCATAATGTTTGTTACTCTTGAAAATCTCAAAATGGGATTCTATATTCGGTTGAGTTTCACAGCTCCTTCTTTTCTGTTGGAATTATTCGTGTGTTGGTGAATCTCTATTGCCTCCCGTATCAGTGGGCTATGGTGACCCTGATTGGGGGCTAAGAGTTTCACGTTTTCAAACAGAATCCTGTGGTTTCCCTCACTGAGTGCGTGTTCGGCTGCAGCCGAACTGTCAGTTCATCCTAGTCTGTAGTTTATTTCATGCTCTTTTAGCATTGTTCCCATAGATCTTTTGGTGGTACTGATGTATACCTTCCCATAGGTGTACGGTATGTGAAAAACCCCTGCTGCTGACGATGGGTCTCTTTTGTCTTTAGTCGACTTGAGGCTCTATTCTATTTCCTGTGTTGGTTTGGAAACCGTTTTAATCTTGTATTTACCCAAGAATTTTCCAATTCTCTTTGTGATTCTCGTGATATATGGTGTAATGCACGTGCTTATCTACCATATATCCCGAGAATCACAGACAGGATTGAAAACAGTGAATATTATATAACTTGTGTTATAATAGAACACTTTCCCTACCCCTATCATAACAACCGGTTCAACCGGCATTTCTCTTGTGTGACTCTTTCCATTTCCATTTATCTATCGGGTCCATTCACAACTGAAGTTTTTCTGGTGAGTCTTTTCTTTCCACTTCTGATCATGCTAGGGGAAAAAAATTGACAATAAATTCAAATTCATTATCCCGAATGCGAACCAAACATGTGTTACCTCCACCGAATAAATAACGGTTCTATTATGCAACTTGTGAAGCATCGGTGCGTTTTTTTTCTATTTTTCACATGAGAAAACTATAGTGAATTCAAGTAGAAATCCAGTTCATAGGTGAACTCACCACTGCTATTCCACAATATTCTTTGCAGACAGAACAAATTGAGGATAATATTCATTTCGAGTTCACTGGAAAAATATGAGATGGAATCTGGCGAAATGTCCTCCAATCACTCTTCTGTTTCCTCCTCAACATTTAGTTCACGCGGTTCCTTTACAGAAAACTTCCGCAAAGTTTGTTTTTACGAATGAGCACCCTACGACAGATAACGTCATAAAGGTAATACTGTAGAGAAACATTGCTTTTATTATCGGGCGTTCCATTTTCGGCATTTTCCAGACCGAAAAGTCTGCCGCAGCAAAATACGAACGTAACTTCTAACATCCATGGCTTTCAATTTATCTAAATGCCTCATGAGATAACAATGGCGTTTCCTATTCGAATGAAATGAATTCAGCCTTCGCGGATAGCGGAGGTTCATGCTGAAATGGGTCGATGGTTTTAATGGAGGAAAAACATTTTTTTCTACGGACGTATAGACTGTTCGTTGCTAACATTGAAGACTTGAAGACCCGAAAACGGTCTGCAAGTGTGCCCGTCCCAATAATTGAAAATCAAAAGTATCGACACTTTTCCTAATGGATAGTATTGACACTATCAATTTTCTTCTCCTGAAGATGCTAACCTTTAAACGAAACGCGCGTCGAGTGCAAAACTATCAGTTTGGTGATAGAGTTATTGATTTATAGGAAAACATTCCACTTTTACACCGACGGTTCCAATCTCATCGTTCATTCATTTGTATCGCCAAGATGAATTGGCGGAATTTTCTTCCTTGAAGAAGCCCGCACTTTCATCGGTTAGATATAATACAGTACCTTCCGTGTTATTAGCCTGGAAAGTAGTTGTTTTCTGAGTTACGTCAGCCCAGAAACCTACTGTGTATGTAGACAGGCCTGAACGAATTGTTCGAAAGATGATTTGATTTATCGCCAGTTCTCGAGTTTGCTCACCGACTAAGCCAAAAATTCTGATGCATAGACAGATTCGTCACACGTTTGGATGACAGAAGCTTGAGATATATGAAATTGTACATGGCAATAGGAATAAGCTTCTAGATTCAGTCCAAGATCTACATATTCAAAAAAAATCCCTTATGCAGAACATAGCAAAAAAATTACCCGGCGCTTGGCCTATTAAATGAGCAATTCTTGTATGTATATATTTTCACATATAATCTGATTCTCGAAAACGACTCCAATGATTCTTATGTAATTTTGTATGCAGGGGGTTTCGGAGGCGATAAATCAGTCTAGCTAGGTTTCATTTTCAGACGACGTCGTACTCATGATTTTTTATTCAAATAACCAGTTATCATTACTTTAATTATTATGTCGAAAAGATCAAAAAATATTCTTCATATTTCATCAGTATGTACCTCGGTCATCCGGGTACATTTAATACTAAGAGTAAAAAAGAACAATAACACAGTTCTACGGTCTAATTGAAAATATTCATTGAAATTTGATGGGAGATTGATCTTCCGAATCACATCTGGGTATGCATCTAGCCCATGAGGTACACAGTCAAAAATTTTTTTGGTTCTTCATTTGGTGCTATAAAATGATGTATGGCATTCAACCGATTCAACTTATATTCCTGAGAATTGGCTGTTTATTCTAAGCGCCACGTTATCGTGTTCGCACGTTCAATTTCAATCAATACGTTTTTCATTATATAGCCTCATTTCCGAAATCCATTATGGAATATATTGCATATATAAGAGGTGAATTAAATCATATTATCCTTAGGCAGTTAGTTTCCGTACCCCCAAGAGTACTTGATAAATGGCTTTTGAAAATGGAAATGAAATGCTCCTAGGGTTCAAAGGTCGATGCCTGGATAGCTGAGCTTTGTTGAAAGTACAAATCACAGTTGAAATCGCATAATGAGACCTCGTTAATCATCAGCTGGCACAAGCTTCAAGTTTCGAGGGTTGTCGTTCGTTGTGACATCAGCTGGTTAATATTATTGAATTGATGGTATACTGCTCAACAGGTATATTTTTTATATTTGAATTGGTGGTTCCAATTTCATTATATTTTTCAGCAATTGGTTGGATAATGAAGAAAAATAACAGCGATCAATGTTTGATAGTTTAATATCGTATGTATGAAAGTACCTACTATTCAAATGTACAGCTTATCGAATCCATCCTGGCACGAACACAGATACTTTTCCAGTAGCACACTGTTAGTACAGATCATGACGAAAGAAAAAGTACTCGCTAGGAATGAGTTTCAACACAGTGAACACATAAATAGGAGTTTTTTCGTCTTTAGTCTATACTTGACAGAGATTGCTGGGCATATATGTCATCAGTTATTTTTTCCAAGATGGATTGGATGAGCTGTGGAAGTTTTCTTTGAGACTGCCCCTTGGAATACTACCGCAATCTGGAATGTGACTCTGCAGGGAATTTCACTTGTAGGTACTGCATTTATTTTATTGGTGAGATTTCATGTGAATATTGGCATATTTTTGTAAACGAAGAAGACTTTCATATGAAAATATAGTTATAATATGATGAAAGGTTTTCTCAAAAAGTGATATGGGAATCAAAGTTAGCCATGAACCTTATATTCCTTACATAAATAATGAACAATAAGTGAATCCCATCACTAAAATTACGTCATCATTCAATTCACGTTTCAATCCCAATTCGAGACTCGATACCTGAACCTAGAAGCGCTTTTCCATTCTCACCTAAATACATCCGCGAATTCCTCCTAATCCCACTCCTGACACCCTAAGTTTCCTAGTGAACTCATCCCACGTTTCTACATCGCACAATTAAGTGCAACTATCTTGATTACTACGAGTTATTGTATTCGCATACTTAATGTGACTGCTAATGACTATTACAGCGCACAATGGTGATACAAAGCTGGTGCAAAGTTTCACCGCTGGAGCGGCGCTTCGCGCGAGACTGGCGTCTAATCTTGGCCCATATGGCCTCAGAGTGCATATTCAAACAGAATGCAACTGGTTCAACTCGGAATATGGTTCGCTGGATTCAGTTGTATCTGATTGAAACTCGCGCCATGCATCTCAAAAGTTTGCAGCAAATCTATTTACTGGATCATTTCCTTCAGTACTGTTACCAGCATAATCACAGCTGAAATAATTCAAAATCATAATCAGAATAAAAACATGGGAGCCTTCATGGAAATATAATAAGGCAACTGTTAGATTTGTAATGTTGCGTAAAATTGTTGAACAAGAGTTCATTTGTATGCGTGTGGGATCAAAGGTTCGTGCAATATATCAAGAATAATATCTTGATAGTCACACGACTCCAAAAATTGGTTGTTCTTAAATCGGAGGAAAACATTAATCCGCTAGTTTGATTTCAGTTTTGACATGTCAACTGATAAATATTATGTGTCTATAAAATTTGTATCGTAATTATACAATGATTTCGAAATAGGATGATATGAGATCTTGAGTATCAGCCCAATCGTTATACACAGCATATTTTGTGATATTCTCTGAGTCAAATCTACATCAGGCTTGTTATACATCGAACTGATACAAATTTTTTCTATATAATATTCCTGACTCAACTATATATAATTAATATTTCTACCTTCTTCATCATCATTGGAATTGATTTAAAAAAAAGTTCCGGATCTCTAATGGGCTAAAATTGAATGGAATATAGAAATATATATGGTGGTGAAAATGACAAGATTATTTTGTAGAATCATTGGAATGAGCACAGTTGCGGACAGGTTTCTGGATGATCGGCCCATCATCAGGGCAGCCCCCAATTTTTTAGTTTACCATATTTAAAAGTCAACTCGCAACCACATCGATAACGGCTAAAACTGTCGGGCCAATATGAAACCAAAAGAATACTGCTCATAATCCCAACTCAATACAGGGCTGATTTGTTCTTTTAAAAATTGTTGTTCTTTTCCAAATTGTTTGTTCCGTTAACCAGCTAACGAAGGTCAACCCTAGTAAATCGAAACTTGTGCGAGCAATGAATTAACGAGGCCTTTGCCTTTTAACGTGCGATTACCCAATATACTAGAAAATCGAGAAAGTTGGATGAAATGGCCAAGCCAGTCTTGAAATATCCTCTCCTTTATGGTCTTCTGGATCGATAACCTGCCAAAATCTGCCAACATAAAGATTCGATATTTATACTAGTGTAAAAGAAGTAGTTCAACTGTAAATTTGCCAGTTGAGAAAAAAATTCTACATACAAATCAATCAGTCTCGATTCTATACTACATACGTTCAATACTGATTATTCATTCTGGAAGATGGTGGCAGAGGTTATAAGCCAAGAATAGTATAAAGAGATGAATCTCTCTTTGCGACAAAAAAATCAAATTTGAGCAGAAACCTAACCTAACCAACATTAATTCTTCGTATCTTTTCATCCTTATTTCGATTTTTCATGGTATGAAGTGCTATTATAAAAAGGAAAGATGTTACAATATGTGATTTATCTGATGAGTCTCGATTCGATATCCGTATATGATATCGTAGAAATGAATCACTGTTTTATATTTTATTCTATTTTATTTCATTTATTCATTCATTTATATGCCTGTGTTGTTACAATTTATACAACTGTACATTCCATGAAAGTGATTCGTGTATCTTGAGCCGTGATTTGCTGGAGCATATTTTAACAATTAATTCTCCAGGCAATGAAATGTTTCTAAAAGTTTGTCATTTGAAAGAAACCACTATTTTTCTCCAGTTGAGAAGCATGTTATATCACTCTGGTGGTGTTTCAGACATTTAAAATGTAATTTATTATTCTGAAAGTGAGAGAAATGCATAATAGTGCATTAAAATTCATATTTATGATCCAAGAATTCCTAAGAAAGTGCAATGTTTGTCGCAAAGAGAAAAATATGGACCCCAAAATATAATTTTTCTCTCCGGTGTGTAGTGTAAAATTGCAATTGGTAGCCTAGTAAATTTTCCTTGGAAAGTTTTCCTGACACTTGCATCCCCCCATTCCAAATATTAATCATGAAAATGTTTGAAAATCTCCAGTCACCAGAAGAAGGATATGCCTATAACAAAACGGTATTTATTCAGAATTCAATATTGGTTATGGTTCGAAATATTGATTGATACACCAGTCGTGAGAATGATGAATATGTTGATGAATATCCAGTAACAATATAAAAAGCATAATTTTCGACAAGTCACTTGAATTTTGTCCAAATTTATTGTTTTCCGCAATTTGGTCGAAGATATTGGCATTTCTTCTCAGATTCAAATGTTCAGTCTGAGGAGTAGCCAGATTGAGACCTTGGAGGGAACTCGTGACGAGACCTAAGAAGTAGGCAGATTGAGGGCACAGCATCAAGTCATATCAACTTCTTGAAAAGGGCTCCAAAATTGGAGCAGCAACGTCGAACACAAATCTCTTAAATACTAGTTTCCTGCACGTTTCGTTCAACGATGAGTTTTAAAAACCGCGACACGTTATTCGCTATATACTAGGAATAATTCTGCCTGAGCAAGCTATTGTAGTATGATTTGTAACATTGGATCCAGCTCGATACGAGAGTGAAGACCAAAAATGAACTTAGCTGTACGTCCCAAGCAAGATGTCTATATACTGGTTTTCTAATGTTGCATATTTTCAGATTTTTCAGACATCATAATTTTTACAAGTGCCAATCGGCCTATCACAACCCTAATGAAAACACACCAAAACCAACGTCCCAAGTGTATCGCGAGCTAGATGGAGAGATTATCCACGAATGATTGAGGGTAGTTGAAAGTGATATCATGAATACGGCCATGAATAGACGACTTCCCCACCCTCCCCATATGAACGTCCGTACATTGCGATCCAATTATTCACGTCAAACTACGCCTGAACGGGACGTCCTCAAGAATTGGCCGCGGCCCAAATCCTATTAAACTAATCCCATGCTCGAACACCGGAACATGGCGGACGCGCAACGGGTCTCGATATAAATTCAAATGCGCCCCGCGTAATTTACATGTAGATTTCGCAGTGACGAGTGATATGCGACAGGAGAGACCTCTTTTGTATGACAGATGTTCCAATTAGAGGGTGTGAATCAGTGTTTGGTGTTTGTCGGCGCGTGTGTGTGACGACTGCGATGCGATGTCACGGGGTTTGATTGGACAACTGTGCGGTGACATGTTCACGCGTAAATACGGCTTTGATCCGAACAATCGCCGACGAGATTCCGGGAATAGAGCAACGCCAGGGTCACCAAATCGAATTATGTGCAAAAGCACGAGTTTTCCGAGTGGGTCCGCATGAAAATTAATTGGTCGAGTGAGCCTTCCATTTTATCCTGCGTATGGTCTTAACGAGAACTAACACATTGGATTGGATACTTTCCATATCTTTCAGTGGCAAAGGATATAGCTACTACGAGTTTAATCAAGTTTCGTCACTTATATGAGGTCCAACGACGTTCCCCGCGGCTGGCATTCGGATGAATGACTTGAACGAACTTTCACAAATTTTCCATGCTAGAAATCTCACGTTTCGACTTTTTAAAGAATGTTTGTTCGCAGGAGGAACACATTCGGTTAATTGAGTGAATGAAATGACGTTAAATTCATTCCAAAATAGAATGAAAGATTATATCTCATACAGCTAGCTACTCCTCTGTTCGAAGGCATATAGGAAAGGGAATAACCATATTAAATAGATCTTCCCTTTCATGAATGATTCAAGGAACACTATGCACATAAGATACGGAAGGGTGAAAAGTCCAGTGTCGCTCTGGAAAATAACCACATAATAACTGAAAGCAAGCTGAGACTGATTAAGGATGTGTGTGCATGATAGAAGCCTAGATAGTAAAATAGAAAATTATTATGAATGCTGACGAAGGATCTATCCCTTTTAGCCCACTATTTGGTTTATTGTTGAGATATCAATCACAATAATGATAATTAACAGACGAAATCCATATCAGACCAAGACCTCTGTAGGTAGGTCTTGCACTATATTAGATTATGTGTGGGTCAGCAACGATGAGGTTGCAGTGGAGAAGTCGTGCAAATAACATCAGGTTGGTATGAGGGTACTGATCTCTATAAAAAAATAATTCTTACATGAAATTTCACAATCTCATCATTAATTGATGAATCAAACGTCTATGAACAGTGTACATATATTATAACAATGTTGCTGGTGTGGAAATGTGCAAGTATGAAAACAAGTATGCTAGTCAGGGCAGCTCTATTGTTAGGGAGCAAGGCGTAGGTTCGCTAGAGTCGGGAGCTCTCATGAAAGGTTCTAGTGAGAGAAAAAATATGTTGATATTCCAGGTATTTTCCAGATCTTCGGAGCTGATAAGTTGAATAGTGTTCCACCTAAATTGGCCAATATATGAGTTCGCAGTTGTGGGAATTGTCACTTTTTTCTCATAACTGTATCACAAAACATATTCACTTTCTGAATTGTTCAGTTCTTTCAAATTATTTGGTTTTATTGACATCGGACTGATTTAAACTTGGCCTTGACGACAGCGCCTCTCAAGCTTTAAGGGGTTACCCCAACGGTACACTACAGATTTCGGCTTGATGAAAAATCCAGACAAGAACAATCTGGGAATTTGAGGAGACCCATTCCATACAAGAAGTATCGGAAGAGATTCTGGAAGGTTCAAAACTGAATTCAAAATTCAATGATCCACAAATGACGGATTCTTGACTCCCCTAAAAACGGATTTTACGAATCCTCAAAACAAGGCCAGCATAACTTCCAGTAGAAACAGCCCTCTTTCAAGGTTTCAGTCACCTACAGGAAGAGGAAAGAGCACAGACTATTGGCGAACCGGTCCATTTGCAATACAAGTAGAAGTGATGCCAAATATAAACAATCCAAAACGAATATCAGTTGGAGAGCGTACAACTGATAGCAAGAGAATTGATTCAATTTCGGATAACCAAGCTTGCGAACTGATGAATGTCAGAAGTGCTAAATTCAATAGACCTGTCTATCATATATTCCAGAACAAAAAAATCAGATGGAAACGCAACAATATACAAGAAAAATTCAGTTGAAAGAATAATTTATCATATTTTCATTTATTATTTTGGGAGCTGAATAAGTGGGCAACACAATTGCCCTTTCGTGTTTGAACTACATTCATGAAAAAATGTACTATATGTTTTGAAATGACATTTCATTGAGATTTCTTCATTGATCAATCCCAATTGTTATCGGAGAGAAAATATATTAATGAATGTCTATTCCACATCATTCAGATAGTGATCAAACTGAGATATATGAAGAGAAAAATTGAGAAGGATTAGCCAGTTTTAGACTGGGGAACCATAAAATTATTCAATTCAAGAGAAAATTGAAAAAATGCAGAGATATTTAGTGATAGATTATTATCAACATGTTTCAGAACACCCCAGTTTCCCCCAATGATATTTCCCAAGAAAATTTCTCAAGGATTCTTCCATGAATCTGTCTGTGTTGATGGCCTCAAAAGTGTTTCAAATTGCAGGTCAGTGAAAATCACATGATTGAAAAAGACGCGGTTTGTCTCATCAAAAGTAGCCGAAACATATTATGTCATTTGAGCATGTCTCTTGAAGAAATATTCGAGCTATTCGAAGCTAAATTTCAATCAGAAAAAAATATAGGTATAATTCAAAATTAGATTCACTCCTTGAAAAATACTTTCCAATGTTTTATTATGTATCATAGGCAAACAAAATACGCATCAACATCTCTCGGTATATTTTCACATGCAGTCAATACTAACTCGATCTGTTCATATGTGATTTCATGTAAAACACGAGTTTGCGGTTCTTCTCGTATTCAAACTATAGCGTTGGGTTACAGTAAATTCGATTATAACTGAAACAATATCAAATTACGTTCCTCAATGCATGCTCTAATGAAACTTTAATCTTGTTCTGTTTCGCGAATACTTCATCAACGTTTAATTCACTTTTCAGATGGCGGTCTGCTGCTTCTGCTCTAATCAGATCCGCGGAGAGGTGGGAATAACAGAAACATTATTCTGTATGATTTTGAGATTTCCAGGGCATTTTCTGCATTGCGAAATGATAGAGTTACTTTCGGAACTACCTGATTGCACAACTGCAGCAGAATGTTTTACTTTTTATTATTGAATTTGTTTTGAAACTTTTGCGACCAATGGATTAACGACACCTTATCCTTTTAGCATGTGAATTCCTGCAATTATCAATAATTATATATTGAAACTCATTCTTAAACTATTATATTGATATTAATATTCACACTAACATGTTTTTGTACAGTTTCTCTCAAAATACATATTTTCATTTTTTTTATTTCATGTTATTATTGTAGTTTATTTTTAAGATCCATTAAAAAAATCTCTTACCGATCGCCTCACAAATAGTCTCCAAACTTTACTTCAGTAATCATCCCTCTATGATAGGTGTATGTGCTATTGTCTTTCGTTCGTTTTAACTACCATGCCTGTGTATTCCATCAATACTTTAAATTGTATTAACTATGAAAAACCAACAATTTTGGTAAGTCCTCTTGAATATTCAACCTCTTTTGTTTATCGTAAATATGTAAGCAACCATAGCAAGTATATTAAAAAAAATCTCTCTTCATTGTATTATATACTTTTTTTTATGTTCACATGAAAAATCTATTGTTACAGAGCCCTGATGACGAATTCAATGAAATTCGAAATACTGACAAAAAACAATAGTTTTTCTTCGACTCTACTTATCCCACTCCCAACAAAATCTCCAGAAAACATTTTTGGTTCACCAAACTTATCATTCATACATCACAAAGTTTGTTTATGTGGGCGTGTGATAGATGAAAAGAGGAACTGATTGCGCATTGTTTCTTGCGAAGCTTGCGACGATCCTGGCTTTAATTTACTTTTATTGCATAGAGCTGACACTGCGGGGTGTTTCTGGAGCAAGCGATTGAGGGCTCGAAAAACTGGAAGTCGGTCAGCGGAAGAAGGAAATTGAAGACACTTGATTCAGTGCACACAATATCGAGAGAGAACGCGCCCGACTTGTCAGTCGAAAAATATCACCGAGGAGCGTATTCGGCGGAAAGGTCACATTTGACAAAGTGGGATCAAAGGCCATCCAAGAAAGTAGATATAAAAGTCAACGATTAACTAGTTTTCTGGAGGGTTTCCTACTTTTGAAGTTCATTCACTCGGTAGGAAATGTGATTTTATGAATGGTTATCGTTGGAGGAGCAGTCGAATGGTGGAAAACAGTTTTATGACTTCAATGGTATCCTTTAGTAGTAAATTGGGTACATGTGAAATGTCTAATGAATCACAAAATGAAATAACTTGCCTTTGTAGCAAGGAGTAGCTCTTGAGTGTGTTTTCATTTATATCAAATCGTGGGAGCCAATGTAAGAGCATGAATTGAATAATTCAAATTTTTTTGACGCATTTTGATCCATGACCAAGACTGAGCTAGTCTCGTCTTGGTCCCGCGAAGCCCTACTTCCGGTTCACTTAGTGAAGAAAGTCTTCACTTCGTTACGATTATGGTTGGTGATGTAGGAGACTGAAGGCAGATTCATGCAACGATCATTATAATACATACCATACACTATCATTATATTTTCACAAGAAAACGTTCCGTTCATCAACACTCATACCATATTAAACTTTGTTAAATCTTTATGTTTTTCATTTTAAGGATTTCATATTACAACTACTTCTATTAAAGCACCTTATCCGTTATATTCTAATACTAATAATATAAACACAAAAATAAACATAACATATCCTAAAACCGTCAAATACACGTCACTCACATCCAATTTTGTTTTCTCTAAGATTCGTAATTAATAAAATAAAGTTAAAAGTTCCAACTTCTTAGTCGACCAATTAAATTAATTACTAATTTTCATAACGCTTTCACTATAAAATGGGTTTCAACTTTTCCTAATATAATTAATCAATTAATATAATATTCATAACCCCTTAGACACCAGTGTCAAGTTGCGAAAAAGTCTTGATAATGGTTCGAAAGTGGGAGCCGAAACTTTGACAAGAAAACGATTCCAGACTCATATCAAACCAGAATCCCCAATTTTCGCACGGCAATGGTTGCTCGAAGTACGTGCTTGTAATCATGAAAAATATTACAAACGCTTTATGGCCATTGTACCCAAATTGTGCCACAAACAAGTAGGTACGCGAATGTGATTGATTGCTTTCAGTAATTTGCGAACATATGGAGTGTAGCAAGAACTACAAATTCAAACTATCGCGATACAAGAATTAATCGAAAGGAATGATGTTAGTAACAAAACACTTTGTCGCAGATTGGAAAAATATTATATTGAAGATATTTCCATTCTGCAACATCCTCTGGCAAATACACTATTGTATCTTTCAAAGTCCAAAGCGATTGGTTTCGCGATGGAGAGTCTCTTGGGTTTGGACAACAGAAAATCGTTGTGAACGTAGCAAATGAAATGCTGCACTCTGAAATTTTGAATCATTCTTTCGATAAAGAACTCTAACAATCACCTAATAAATTTCTCATTAGCGTTACATCGGATGTTCCATCTCTGTTGACCTCTTTTTTGAGATTATTTTTGCAGAGTGATACTCAGAAGAACAACACATGAAAATTTGTAAAACGCCCTGCTATTTCCCACTCTAACGTTCCTCTTCTCCGACCAAAAGCTTTCAACTCTGATTCACAATTGGCTATATTATCATGCGTTTTTTAGAGAACTAGATCGAAGATGATAATCAATCTCTTTTCCAGTTTTGGATTTTGTGCTTTCTACTATAGCACTCAGTTGTATAAGGCTTCTGTTATAATGGATCCACCCAATTTTAATATAGAAAATGCTTTCGTACATTTTGTTTTTTATAGTCCGATCACAGTATACAAACATTAGATGGACGTGAAACGTTTCATTGCTTGCAAATAATTGCTGTTTTAACGCCAGAAACTGAGGTTTTACTTCAAAATGAATCGCAAAAAAGACAATAGTAGCGCCACTAAAACGAATATCCATTGTGCCTTATGGTAGATTCAATTGTAATTGTTCGAATGAACTGAGAGATGTTTTCACCAGTAATTTTCAAATCTAAAACCACCACAGCTACAAACAACACTTGCCACTTTAAATGTTCCAGAAAACCCTTTCTGGGGATGGTTCATGGAAGTTTAATGTGAAGCTGAAGCATACTTTTTTCTCGCAGTTCATGCCTGCCTTTCATGAACAGCCAGCATCAAATCAATACAGCTTTATATTTCGCTGTAACTGAAAACCAAAAATCAAAGCAGACATTCGATAAGTATCTCCACCTGAAGACCCGTTTCATCGTATCCCAGGAAACAGATTCCGATTTACGAAATGTAGTTGTATGATTGGGGGATTTCTTCTCTTGATGGAGCAATTGGATATACAACAGGTGGAAGTGGACTGATTTGTGGTCAGAAGTGTACGCTCCACAGTCACTAGAGAAAATGATTGATGAACATGCCGCTGCGAGGTCATTACGAGACCACATTTATCCTTCACAGTATAAGGCATCTTCATTTTCAAATCAGTAGGAAAGGAAGCGGATACAAAATTCATTCAGTTATTATTCGAAGACTGGCATACAAACCCACCTCTCATAAATGATTGTAATGTTTCACCTGAAATTCAAGCAATGCCTTCGAATATGATAACGGCATTAGAGTGTCTTGAAAGTCTAACAGCAAAAATGTGGATTAAGCACTCCAGAAGTATTGTTGTAACATTGCAGTTAATTAGAATCTGTGAGTTTTGTAAACATTCGCAAACTGTGCAAACAGTTTTACCATTATTTCAAGCTTTCGGGCATTATGCTCATGCAGTAAGTGAGCAAATTGATCTTCAAGATATGGCCGATTCGGAAATGCATAAGGATTATCAGGAATTCAAAAAATTCAGTGAGAGATGTTACTTCAAAATTCACAAATCTGATTGAACCTGGTGTCTGTGATAATATGCTGATGTAGCAAACTCTGAATCGTGTTTTTGTGGCACTGATTTGAAACATGGTAGAGTCAATCTAAGCGTTATATTTCGCTTTCTTTCAGCTATGCCCTAGGTCTTCAATGTAATGGAGGACTATTGCAATATCAAAACTCCCTTCAGGAAGAGACGTTCGGTCACACCATTATCGACTGGAATTAAAGGGGAAAGTGATATCGACTCTCACATGGCATATTGAAAAAGTCTGCGGGGAATAGCATCAATGGTTAGAAAAGATGCAAAGTAGTATGTCATTTTCTCAATTTGGCTGTCTTATTTAATAACCCTAACTTATATAAAAGTAATTTGTATTTTGTAGATTGATACTGTCAAAAAATAACAGTTTAATAAAATATTGCAATGCAGGTTTGAAAAAGACACGCTATGCCCTAGAGTACGAACTTTCGCCGTTTCAAATATATATTAATTAATTATTACTAGGATTATATTTTTTCTCCGATTGACATCAAATGATATTACTTTTGCAATCATATCTCAATCAGCAAGGTATTACTTTTCCTGTCTAGACAGCACGATTAATACTTTGTTGATTAATATGTGTCTGGAGGAGTTAGTACTTCTAGATCGCTATCACTGCCCATAATGTTGGTAAACCATAATTACTACGAACATATACATTTTCATTCCAACACTTGCGATTTCTATCAAATTTTATTTCAATTTATCACTAGAGGAAAAATAAAAAGATTGTGAGAATTGTGATAATTTGCAAATACAATATCCTATATATCATTATAAACAATCGGAGAAAAAATTATATTTTCATCTCGACATCGAAGAAGATTGACTGCCTTAGCTGAATTTCTGCCTCGCTACGCTCGGCTATGAACTATCAGCCACGGTAGTCAGTCTAATACTTTGCCGCTTAGTAAAACAAATAACTATTCTATGCTTGAATAGCAAATTGAATGCAATATATTCACTAAAATTACTTACTATACCAATCGTGAATTGTTGTGATGCCACTAGAGTAAAGGGACTCCCTCCTTAATCTTATGAGTCCATACATCTATCAAACTGCGAAACAAAACAATTTTCAGAATTTCGAAACCAAACAATTATGTTCAATATTTTCTCCCTCAAGATATTTTATGAAGATTAAACTATGCCTCCACAGACAATTTAATTGAGTAAAATGAATATTATAGCCAGCCTCCTTCTCCATTTCTTCCGAGATGAATTGTTCGGCCCAGAGACGAAAATTATGTTGCATCTCGTTCTCAACGATTATCTGATTCATTTTCTCCGACTGCTATCAATTGATCGGTTATTCGGTTGGATAGCGAAAATACCGGTTGAGTGATTCGAGGAACCAAATAGGAAACAATACTACTAATCCAATTAGGTCCACTGGATTGTTTGAATACAAGATCTGTTGGAATTAGGGAGTGGTAATGAACGTTGAGTTAAAGCAAATCTGCATCTCTCAACATTCAAAGAATATATATATATATATATATATATATATATATATATATATATATATATATACATATATATATATATATATATATATATATATATATATATATATATGAGAA
>JAVJAQ010003956.1:0-58258 GCA_032362365.1 Zygogramma bicolorata
AAATTTCGCAAGTTTGTGGTTCGCAGAATTTCTGAAGCTGATGATCGATCTAAGAGATACGTCATCGGAAGATGATAGAGGACCAAAGTAAAACAACACTACCAGTAGGAGGCATCATGGAGTCACAGAAATGCTGCGTTCCGAATGGCTACTTCCAGTTGAAATATTGTTTCCAAAATGAAGGACTAGTCACTGTCACTAGTTATAGCCAACATCTACATGGTTCGAAGCATTTGGTATTAAACAGGCTAAGAAAAAACTCTGCGTTTGGATGAGATACGTCGACGACAGATTCGTAGTATGGAAACACGAAGATGCAGAATTGGGCGACTTGCTAGAATACCTGAACAACGTGAGGCCCGCCATCAAATTTACAATGGGAATTCAGAGCAAACTGCCGTTTATCGGGGTGGAGTGGACCAGAAGTATATGGAAAACCAACGCAAACTGGACAATACCTGAACGAGCGAACCAACCTCCACCAATCTAGAAAGCAGGACATCGCCAGGTGTCTGGTTGATCGCGCAGTCAATCTTTGCAATACCAAAGAAAGTCTCGACAATGAACTGAACAACATAAGGAAAGACATCCAGCTGAAGGGCTACTCGAAGAAGTTAGTAAATTATACATTGGGTCAGACCAACCAAGAGAATGCCAAGGAGACAACGGAACAACAAGTTATTTCCATCCCCTACGATCGACAGAATAGGAGGGGAATACAACTTCGAACTCTGTTTTCGATCAGGTAACACAACATACAGCCAGCCCACAAAAAACTCTATCACCAAATTAAAACAGCAACACCAACAACTGTGTTTACCAGATGCCATGCGAGTGCGACAAATCCTACATAGGAAGAATCAGAAGACCATTGGAGGTGAGAATGTGCGAATTCAAGGAAAACACACTAGAAAAAAAAATGGAATCGGAAATAACAGGGCATGTTTGGACAAACCATCACAGCAATTAATGGTCCGAGGACGAGGTCATACACAGAGCACTGGTTCAAAGAAAAATCCAAGGAAGCTACCTACATTCTCAACTATGATGCATTCAATCACTCCATTATAGGAATCTGTAATGTGTGAAAACCACTTATCCAAAGGATGGAGAAACTTCGGCTCGACGAAGGAGGATATATCGCCAATACGTCCATTTCCCGCTGAAACTGGGAAGCGCACCTTATTAGTAGCACCGGTGCTCTTCATTGTAAGTACTCCATTTATCTACAATTGGGCATTCGGGTCTTTACGATCGATCATACCTTGAAATGTTATCAGCCATCACCCGAAGACGATTGCGGATATTGGGGACAGAAATGTCGTGGGTACACTCAACTTGAAACTTGGTTCAACTTTGTTCATGTCAATTCATATTTATTCATTCAATTTTCACTCTGCTCTTGTATATTGGATATCTAATTTTTTTGTTACATTATTATTCTCCTTGATCAATCAAACATTTAATTTTATTCTTTGACCAAGAATCCATTTCGACATTTTTGTTTGGATTTAATTACTTTATTTTATTGTTATTTCTCATCTATATTTTTTTTTGGAACAGGTATTGATAGAGTTAATAATATAGATAAAGGAAGCCCTAGCCAATATCACTCACGCTCGAAGTAATTTCCAGCCGGACATTATCGTGCGGGATATCGTTCCGAATACAACAGGTGATCAGTAACTGTAATTTGCCGACATTTCCTATGAATAAGCTGCACATCCACTTTCTCGTTTCTGTTATAAACTTGTGTCATTTTCAATTTAGTCCTGTTGCTCACTGCAATGCAATCTCCAATAATGTATTCAGTAACTCACCAACAATTACATTTTATCGAAAAGTCAAATGTTTTATCCTACGTTTATTACAACTTCCCTGACAACCCGCGAGGACCTTGAAGATGTCTAAAGGGGTTGATTGGGTGATCTTGCAGGCAACCCGACAGAACCATATTTTCCAATTGATTATTCAGATGTAAACTAAGGGGTATTATTGCATTGAGAAAGTTGTGATGATTCCAGAGTTGCAATAACATATTATTATACGGTGTTTCATTTGGAAATCAAACTTTGATGTCATTTCCGGAAAAACATTAAGTTGAAAAAATCCTCCATTATATCAAAAACTTTTCCACCCGGTAAATCAGGGGATTTAAAATTTGGTGGAATTCTGGAAACACGAGTATCACGGAAAATGCCGATATTCACTGAGATCATTCATTTCACTGTTGACCTTGAAATCAAACGAAATCACGTGAGATCCATTGCCAAAAATGGTTTTCAGAACTTTTCCACTAGGCAGACGGAACTCTAAGCGATAACAAGCAGCTCACTACATCAACATGCCTATTTTTACCAATGAAAATCGACTACCCTGTTTTTATCCAAAGCAGAGGATATAAAAAATCTCCAGGATCCACAATTGAAAATTTTCAGGGAGCCGTGTCGACTCCACATACCCACTAACTACACCAGGCGTGTACCGAAAACCTTCTAGTTGTGGCTCTACCTATATTGGAATCACAAAAAGGAGTATCGAAATACGCTTGTCGGAACACGTAAGAAATTGACAGGTAAATCGACAGCACGTGTTCATGACATTGATTTGACAGAGTGCAAGTTCTGGTTATGAGTAGAGGCTATCATCTGTACAGAGAGCTCATAAAAATACTATTAACATAAGAACTGTGAAGAGAAACATTAATAAAACATGAATACGGTACTTCAGAATACATGCACTTTTTCATCCATTCAAGAAGAGATGAATTGAAAACAATTACCCATGTTGGTTTTAAATTTAGGTCGTTCCTAATTACGAATGTATTGTCGAGTCCACTATCAGTAAACGCAACAAGGAAGAAAACTTCGTCATTGCGGCATCGCCTTTGACAATGTCTAACGTAGTCGTAAGGCTCGTGTCCACTAGCAATTAAATTTGCCTAGAGTACTCTCACAAGTCACTTGCAATGCGTGTAAACAGCAGCGCTAGAGGAAGTTTGCTGAAAGTTTACTCTCGGGCCAAATACTTGCAGACTTGTTAGAGCTTGCAGTGTACACGGCTAATCTAAGCAAATTATTTTGCACTTCATCATTTCGAGACTGTTTCGAAATATTTGCAGCAAGTTGTGATATTTTGTGAACTATTTCAAACTTTCATTTATTTTTTTCGAATCTGAATTAAAATTCTGATTTTTTCACAAAAATGGAGGAACGACGTGTTTGGAAAAGAGAAGAAACTCTTCTGCTCATTGAGAATTTCGAAATATGGATTGTACATTGCAGAGATTTTAAAAATAGAGTAAAAAACAAGGCGCATTTCAAACATTAGCAGAACTATTCAACATACATCTGAACATGAAAGTCAGCGCAAGCTACATAACTTGAGAACACAACTGAATCAGGAGTGGAGAAAAATTCAATGGAAAAAGAGTGGACAGGGGACAAATGAATTGTATAAAAGCACGTGGGAATTTTTTTATTCTTTTAAAATTCATATTAGCTGCAAACGCTCATAGCCCTACAGAAGATAATCTGGTAAGTTTAATTTTTATTGCAAAGAAAACTTATGTAATGACAATGAAAAAATTTTTTTATGTTCAGTACAGGTGTGTTGTTATTCTAATAATATAAACCAGTTGCTAAAAAGCGAAGTGTTAAGGACAGACGCTCTTTTGGTGGAATGGCTTCTCGCATTTTGGTATCTTCTTTATATATTTTTTTCTTTCACCAAATTCAGCAAATAATCAGAATCTTCCGCAGCCATACGTGAATCTTTTTTTACTGCTGAGAATCTTCCGTTCTCAATTCAGAGAGTAGCTTCTCATGTATGTCTAACGGAGATCTTCGCTGAATCCATTTTCTGACCCAAATTTTTCTACGCTTTTTGTCATTTTCCTTTATTTGTTTTTTTAAATGAATATATGTTACAACAGCAGCAGCCACTTGCCGAGACGATATTTTTCTGGAAGTGTGTGTACACATTACTCAAGCAAACGAACTTGCTAGAGTAATTTGCCGTAATAAATTTCAAAACAATCAGACTACAGTGTAGACACGTCGGCAAGTACTTGGTGAAAAAACTTTCGCAAGTTACTTGCAAGTGGACACGAGGCTGTAGATGAATCGTTCAAGGACACCTACAGCATGCAATCGATTACGATTTTTGGGAGTACCAAATGGAAATTTTTATGTCACCGCAGTTTCGATTGATGAGAAAGACTTATTTTCTATCTAAACAAATACATCAGCATATTCGTCGAGACCATCAAAATCTCTGGCTCGTTATAAAGTAATACCATCGTCCATAGATATTCTAATAAGTCTGGTAACTCCTTTGATGTGGTTAAAATATGCCGCTTTTTTTGCGAGCGGTCGTAAATCATGCGGGCTACAAGCAGAAATACGTTATACGAGGGTCAGTCAGCAGCGCGAACAATATGTTTACTCGAAAGTGTGTCTACGAGGGTCAGGCGTCAAGTGTTGATCATATTCATTATATATTATTTATGTTTTTGTATAATCTTTCATTGAGATGATTATATTATATGAGATTCTAATAACAATAAATTGAGGAATATTGCGTTGTAATAACTGGCATGAATCACCTGATTTCATAAATTATGGGCAGGTAAAAAGGTGAGATACTCATAAAGGGACTTCACAATAAAAAAAAATGAAGATGAATAAACTTTATTTACATATTACCTAATTGAATGGTGATTTGTTGTTTTCTTGAGTATACCCTAATAGTATAATTATAACCTATTCAGTACTTTGGCATATATATTTAGACACATTTCAAATATTTAGCTGGGGGTTGGTTGGAGTTAGGTCGAATAAATGAAACTACTATTATTTCTTTGCCGACGTTTCGACTTGTATAAAGTCATCGTCAAGGTACTACAAAGTTACAGTAAATCAGATATACATACACACAAGGTAAAAAATTATTGAAATTTGCGACAAGAATCACTTCTGCGAATTAGAGGTCAAGATTGAGTACATTAGTTTGGTACAATTCAATTGACAGTAAAAATGTAAAAATAGACATAAACAAAAATTAAAAACTGTAGGAAACGGTTGAACTCACATAAATTTCTGGTTATCTTGTCTATTGAAATAAAAATTGAAGGACATTTACATAAAAATAAAAATTCCCAGTTTTCGATACTGAAATATATATGTTTGTTATATGATATATATATATATATATATATATATATATATATATATATATATATATATATATATATATATATATATATATATATATATATATATATATATAAATCAAAACTCTGTTTGAGTGCAGGAAGTAAGTGAGTTCCTAATTTTATTTTCAACGGTCGTCAACACAGTGGACTTTTCGTCGGTCAGAAATATACTTCTGTATATTTCAGTATCAAAAACTGGGGATTTTTATGTAAATGTCCTTTTATTTTTATTCTTATAGACAAGAAACCAGAGATTGGGTTCTACCGTTTCCTACATTTTTGAAATTGTTGTTCATGTCTGTTTTTACATTTTTACTGTCAATTGAATTGTACCAAATTTACTCAATCTTGACCTCTCGTTCGCAGAAGTGATTCTAGTCGCAAATTTCAATAATTTTTCACCTGTATGTGTGTATTTATATCTGATTCACTGCAACTTTGTAATGCCCTGAGGATGACTTTATAAAAGTCGAAACGTCGGCAACGATATTAGTGGTTTCAGTTCAGTTGTTCATTTAAACATTGAGATCTTATTTGCCTGTTTGCAAATTTGATTGTGTAATAGATTCGAACTCTTGTAAACAATGAAAGTAAATAGTCTTTGGGAAAATTGCTACATGGATGGCTGAATTCTACATTGGAATATTCTTTCAGAAATATGTTTCGTACACCATCATGTATGCAGTAATCATCATTAAAATCATCAATCATTAAAATTCGAAACAAAAATATTTTCTAATTGTATTAAATACTTACAAAAATCATTGGGAGGGACTGTTAAGCCACCAAATATATTTTTACTACCTTTGTAAGCTTTGAGCTCACAAAATGAAGTAGACTTGTCTCTTTCGGATGATGAACAATATTCCAAACAAATATGACAAGAATGTTTAAAGAGACATCTACGTAAAAAATATCCACTAACATAGACCAGTGCATTTCCCTCCTCTGATATCAAATTCCTATAATCGGTTGATTCTATTTTTATAATTGCAGAAATATTTTCTTAATTTTTTTCCTGAAAACTTTCAATATTTTTCAATGACTCCGATGTTATAATAAGCAAAATATCGCTACTGTCTTCCATAAAATTGCTGCCTTCTGTCTCGTGCAAATATCCTATAGCAAAAAGTTTTTTAAATGCTCTGGTAAACTGAATGGCAGTTGGATTTCTAGCGTTTCCACAAGCATTTCTGATTTGACCAAAGTAATTCTCGAGACAATCCTGATCGAGATTACTCGTCAATAAAAATTTATAATTTTCAATTTTCATTATTTTCCATAAATTCAAAACGGAGGAGATAGTAAGCCTCCAACCAAAAATAAATTTCAGATAATTCGTAACTTTCTTTCCTCATCAAAAAATGTTCAAATAACTACAAGAATAAAAGTTCAAAGAGAATGTTCATTTCGCGCACTCAGTTCAACCGGCCGGAACGATGCGAACTGTTCAATCGGAGACACTCTGTTAAACTGGCTCCCCCGCCAGACGGGCACTGACGACCGACCGGCCAGGCAAGGGACGCGCGAGGACGGACGGTGATGATTTGGGTCGCTGCTGGGAGTGAGCGGACTTATTAGAATATCTATGGACGATGGTAATACGAAACACATCCAACGGTGATATTAAATTTTTTTGTTACCGCACCCGTTATGAATGACAGAAAAACCAACAATGCCGCGACAAATTTCACCGCCGACCCAGTGAATCTGACAGATATAAAATGAAATATACGGGATAATTTATTCTCGTTTATTATTTTAATATCTGCGTCATTAAACGTGCGGTCGAGAGTGCATTTATAAAATGAATAAATACAAGTAGGGAGTATCGCCTAAATGATTCACAACTTGCCGCAGAACATTTCACGAACAAAGCGAAATAGTTGGAGTTTCCATAAATATTCGAGGAATGAGTTGAATATAATTTAGTGAACCTGGAACTTTCGCGGTTGATCATACAGACAGTTTTTCCTGTGTGCCGGTTGTGAATCCCATCATTTTATTGTGATTACTTTTTGAGTTGGAGGTTTTGCAGCTTCTACAGAGTACCACAGCGAATAAATGCACCAGAACGGTTTAACCAGGGAATACATAGCAAAATACGTCGCGTTTTTGTGAACCTTATTATAATGAGAATATCAAAAGAAACTTTCAAGGTATTTTTCAGAAGGGATTTTCATCAAGTAACGAACAGTTTCATTCAATTTTCTTTGGAATCGATCGATTTGTGTATTTTTACTCAAGTTATCTATTAAAAATCCATCTTTACTCTAGACTTGAGCCTAAAAAAATTCAGGATAAATGCCACGCACTTATTATACGCTCATTTTCTGCAAAAATGAGAATTGTAGGTGTGACAGATCTCTATCTAGACCTCATATAAATTGATGCACTTGAGATATAACCCTTGGTACAATTTCGAAATCACATATGAGGAATCGGAATTATCTTATCGAGGGAATAACTTCAATATACAGATAGTAATGCTGAAACTTCTGATCTAGAATTGCTACGCGTCTGAAATCTTAATCTAAAAATCATCAAACAAAAAGTCTAAATTCAACTAGGATATTTTGTAAATGTATGTGAAATTGCAAAAAACAACTATTTTTCTTTCGCTTCTGTGGGACCCGAAGAGCTTCTCCTCGAGGTATGTCGATATAATGGTGATTTTGCATTATTTTATTTATTTTCAAACAGGTGAAAAAACCTCATTACATGAAAATAATATTTTCTACAGAAAAATATGAATACAGTCTGAGCCTAAATTATAAGAGTTCTAATATCTACATATGGATACAGTATCATTATATACAGCTACTACACTGAAGCGAATGGAAAGAACAAAAGTAGACTTGTTTGGGAGGGAGAACGAAGTTGATATCTGACATTAATAGAAAGTTGTTTGTTGTTTTAATCATTGTAATGATGGGTGAACAGTTATTTGTTGATGCATATGGTACATCGAAGAATTGAATGAGTCTGGTCACTATACTTGCCTGTTCTGTTTAGAATTCTTTCTTTAAGTAAAGATTTGAGATTTGGACAGTCGTAATATTTTTTAAAGATTTTGTAACACATTAACACTATACTTGCCTGTCTTCTATTTTCTAGACTGGGTATTTTAAATTCAATACGTAGTGCTTCTGATCTGACTATTTCATAGTCCGGGTATGGTTTATATTTTTTGTGATATAAATATCTCAGAAATCTGTTTTGAATCTTTTCTTATCTGTTTTTATGAATAATTTGGGAAGGATGCCAAACTACAGCACCGTATTCAAGTTTAGGTCTGACTAAACTATTATATAGCGCAGCAGTTGCTCCAATGTCATTGAGATGTGCACTTTGTCTCATTATGAATCCCATAGTTCGTAGTGTCTGAGACGCTATGTGATTTAAATGTGGTTTATACGAGAGTGTGGAGTTATAGTATATACCCAAATCCTTGATAGTCTCTACTTTGGATAATTTTATAGAATTCATTGAATAATCGTATAGTTTCTTAGTTAGTTTTCGGGTACAAGACAGAACATTACATTTGGATATATTGAACGCCATTTCAAATACACCTTGAGCTGAGATGGACTTCTGGACAGTTATCATCTCTCATGGATTCAACTGCTGTGCGAGTTCTTTGTTATAGAATTATATATTCGGTGGATAGCTCTTTGTGATTGCCGATAGTGTTGCATCTAATAAAATACCTGATTGCAGGTATATTCACATTGTTGAACGAATTTGTTTTCAAAATGAATTCTTTCGTTAACAAACGAAACCTTTGAAAGTCGAAACTTGTGTACTACCTCAACGATCTCTTAGCCTCTAAAATGTGATTCCTAGCACGAATTACTGGAAGCGTTTAATAAACGACAATTTGAAGCACTTGAGATGTAACCCTTGGTACAATTTCGAAATATATATGAGGAATCGGACTCATCTTATCGAGGGAATAACTTCAATATACAGATAGTAATGGTGAAACTTCTGGTCTAGAATCGCTACGCGTCTAAAATCTAAAAATAATCAAACAACAAGTCTAACCTCAACTAGGATATTTTGTATATATCGGAAAATTGCAAAAAACAACTATTTTTCTTTTGCTTCTGTGGGATCGAAAGAGCTTCTCTTGGAAGTATGTCGATATTATGGTGATTTTAAATTATTTTTCTTCCCCCTTTCGAATACATCTGAACAAGCTGAGATGGGCTTCAGGGCAGTTATCATCACTTATGGATTTTCTACTCTGCGAATTCTTTGTTATAGGGTTATATATTTGGAGGATATCTCTTTGTGATTGCCGATAGGGTTGCATCTAATAAAATACCTGATTGCAGGTATATTTATACGGTATAAACGAATTTGTTTTCAAAATGAATTTCTCTACGGCAACCTTTGAAAGTCGAACCTTGTGTGCTAGCTCAACGATCTCTTAGCTTCTAAAATGTGATTTCCAGCACGAATTACTGGAAGCGTTCAATAGACGACTATAGTTTTCACATCGCTTTATGTTTCAGACCTATCACCTCCTGGTGCCACTAGAATCCAACGTGGAAAAGAAGTTGATTTGGTGAATGTGGAACTGGCAGAGTTTTAAAAAATGATCACCGATACATAATTATGGAGGAGAGCATTCAGTATTATATCTGCATGAGGCAGGAGCTCCCTTGTGAAAATATGAAAATCAAAGAATGCAGTTTGTAAACACTTCACGTTTGAATGAATAATTATTCCAGAAAAATTAATATTTCTGCTTCAGATTTAATCAAATGCCCTTCGTGGTTATTTTCGGGAGAAAGAGTTGCTTTCTGACTGATATCTATATTTCAATCTGCTGTAACAGTAATAAAAGACTAATCTTCGATTCAAAATGGATCCTGCTAATTTGATGAATCACCCCCCTTCGCCAGACATTCCCAAAAGGAAAAAAAGACTTCCTCTTCATCCCGTATGATGCATAACAATTTCGTACACGGGAAACTTTGCAGAACGTGACATACGTAGTGCATGTTCTGCGATGGCGAAGGGGGATTATATAAATATTAAGGCTCCAGAGTCTGCACGGTTCCCTAACCGGTGGTTATGTCGTTAGAAGAGCGATGCAGGACCGGTCAGGTCAGGCTGTGAAAAGCCATTCATGCTCATTCTTTCTCCGGAGGAATTCAAATTTTCATGCTTTTCATGTTCGTAATGCATTTGCGGAGTGTACAGGGGCAAGGGAGATTAATAATGTGAGGCAGTGAAGTAGCTAGAAGTTTTAGGAATGATGGAAAGGTAGATGGGATCCAGTGTTGATGACACAATTAAGAAAAAAAATCAATCAAAAGAAAGATTGAAACATTAAATGGATGAGTGAAGCTAGAGGAGTTTTTCATTCGTTTTCATATTACACTTCTTGAGCACTTTCATGAGTGCGCCTGAAACGTTTTCTCATTCCTCATTCAGGTCTCTACAGTATTCTAGGAAGTGGGTGGGTTCTTAAGCAAAGCATAACCAAAAATAAGCTGAGATTGAATCTTTTGGTTTGAGAGTTGAAACGTTTTTTAGAGATTAAGAATTACCCTAACACCAAACTGATATTATTTGCACTCGACGAGCGCTTTTCTAAGAAGGTTAGCATCTGGAGAAACAAATTGACACTGAATCTGAAGACTGGCGTTAGCTATTTATAGACTTCACAACCTGAGGTAGTGCAAAAACTACCTGCGAAGTTTTTGCTTGGTCCGATATGGACTTGGTGTGCTGAGAGAGTATTACTGATCGTAATTTCTAGCACTTATATAATATAATATAATATAATATAATATAATATGATATAATATAATATAATATAATATAATATAATATAATATAATATAATATAATATAATATAATATAATATAATATAATATAATATAATATAATATAATATAATATAATATAATATAATATAATATAATATAATATAATATTGTTACGAATTCTACGATCAAGAACAAATCTTCGGAATAATGAAACTCATTCTCTACGCATATGACTTCCTCTACGCCTATGCTGGTGTTTCGGAGAAGAACACGCCCATCGACTGTCATCGCGATTTATCAAGAATGTTCGAGAAAGATACCAACCGAATTTATTCACACACGGAGATAACTAACACGAAAATTGAGAAAAGGCAATGCCCGTTCAAATATGGACAATTCCAGAACCATGGACTTACATATAGCGGACGGGAAGCAGTTCTAAGTTGTTTGATTTCAGACAGCGATCGTGTGAATGAATGAGCGAAACAGTAATACTTATTTGGGTGATTTACTGACTTGTGAATCAGCAGTTTGGTGTTTTGTGTTTATTGCAATGAATCAAAATAAAATGATTTTGCCGTACCAATTGCCACTAATTTTCGAACCTAAAAACGTAATAATGTTTACTTTTTTTAGAGGCGAAGTGAAACCCGTATTAATAAAATATCGCCCTCTATCTACTCGAGTTCACGTTCACCCAAAGGAACCGTATTCTACAATCTCCACAATGCCATTTTATAGTCAGCACATGTTCACCTCTTTAAAGTTCACCTGAAATAGCGTTAGATTGCTGGTGAGTAGCTAACACTGCGGTTGGCACTTTGTGAAACAATATCGTTGCAGCCTTCGTTACCAAAAAGGAAAAGCGGTGTGCTGCAACTGAATAATATATAATTTCTGGTTCTGGAAGTGGGATTTTTCAATGAGGAATATTATTTTCACATGGATATTTCGCGAGAGCAAGACAAACCCTCAACTCTGATTTAACTAATTGAAAACGTAGCAGGTTTGCAAGTTACAATGAAATTCGAAACAATTTTTATTTCAGATCTGACTTACTCACTGAATTTTTTTTCTCTGATTGACGAAAATAAGATGAATCGAGTATAAATTCTGGAACCCAAAATTCGGACCAGTCACTTCTAGTTTACAGAAGAATATATTAATGTATTCATCTCTCCCACACTCTACAAGCGACCTCTCTAACTCCCCAAATGGCATCATCGTAATATGTGTTATTTGAAATTCAGGGAAAAAGGTCCCATCAGTTCGAATTAATTCAAAAGCCGAGATGAATATGGCGGCGTCAAGATTTACTACTGAAAAACATTTGTAATTCAACCACCCAGTCCAACTATTCCCTCACATTTTCAGATATGAGATTTGATAAATTTTTCCATCCAAGTGAATTCTGTGTTTTCTAAGAAGCACAATATTCTTTCACGCAATTTTTAGCGAACGAAAGGCTGAGATTCTCAAAAGTAGTTAAATATTATTTCGATAAGGTTAAATAACTCAAGATCGATATTAGAAGGAGGAACATGAAATTATTCGATATTTCGTTGTATAAAGATCTTTATACAACGGTATCGTCTCAAACCACAAAAAGCAAATTGAATGTAACAAAAATCAGTCGTACGCCATCTTTATTTGTGCTCAGGAAACCTTGAGTATTTGAATCGGTCTAGAAGCGGCTACAATTTTGACCACGACGTTTGCAATTTGCAATATCTGCCATAAACTTGGTTATGTTCATGAGCTATTTACGTGTGTGAAATTTGAGTAATTATTGAAATGTGTCGTTTATGTTATTATTATGCTGACGAAGTCAGAAGTGAATGACTGTTATTCACGTGTGTGAAATTTGAGTGTTTATTGAAATGTGTCGTTTATGTTATTATTATGCTGACAAAGTGAGAAGTGAATGACTGTTAATAATTAGGTAACTTTTCATTGATGGTAATTTATATTTTAATCTTGTGTATAATCCAGTTCGATAGAATCGACGCGGTAAACCTCATATTCTTAAAAGTAAACAACGCTTTATTAAGGAACATGCAGTTTTATCAGTATAAAACCGGATGATTGGCTAGAATAACCCGCTACTATTGGTCGAAATGACAGAAACGTCACATTTCGACAAGTGAAAAAATAATTGGGAGTAATTACACAAGTGCTTCGAAATTACCGATGATTTTCCATGAAAGCATGTTGTCTAAAAACTGCACGAGTTTATTTTCATATTTTGTCGAAAGAGCCCGACTCCTAAGGCAAAATATGAAAATAACCGAATGCAGTTTTTTTACTTACAACATGCTTGAATGAAAAATTATCAGGTTTATTTTGATGTACGAATGTAATTCGGCAGAATATTTCCGGAGTTAAAACAACGACGTTGAAAATTCAGTATTTATGCCTGTCAAGATGACAAATGTACATTTTAACAATCGTTACTATAGATACACGGACCGAGTGGGTATTTTTCGATACCTACCAGGTATTTACCAGCCCGAAAATGTCCCGCCAGGAATTTATCGAAGGTAATACCACGAGTCCTTCAAATTTAATCGATTAATATTCATTTTCCACAAAAACTTTTTTATTTGGCAAAAGTATGAAAACAAACCGATTGATAAAATCACGAGTCCGTAGGACGAGTGATTTTATCTAATTTGGTTTGCTTCAATGCTTTTACCTCAAAATAAAAAAGTTCGAAGAAGTTTGAAGAACGAGTTGTATTTGGAGAGATTATTTTTTGAACAAATAGAAGGGAGAACAATTTAATTGATCAGTATTTCATTTACATAAGAAGGAAAGGGGAATAGGTGAAAATTTTACAAATTTGAAATGTCAAACAACGATGTATGCCTCCTATGATCCAGAAGATATATGATGCTTACACAGTGCATATGATAATGCTTGCTGACGATACCAAGAGATGGCGTCACACCTCTCATTGTACAAGGTTGATAATAGAAAATTTCTTATGAAATGAAAATCGCGCCAGAAGGAACATAAAATCATTCGTTATGTCGTTGTATCAAAATCTTAATACAACGGTTTCTTCTCATACCACAAAAAATGAATTGTATTTGATAAAAACTAATTGTGCGCCATCTTCAATTGAGTTCAAGAAACTTTAAATATTTGAATCGGTCGTTCGCTATAGTGTTCATTGGAATGTGTTGTTTATGTTATTAATATGCTGAAAAAGTGAAAAGTGAATGACTAATAATAATGAGGTAACTCTTCATTCATGATAATTTATATAAATATGAGCCAGTTCAATAGAATCGACGTGGTAAACCTAATAGTTTTGACAATTCAAAGGTAAACAACGTTTTATCACGGACCAGTCAGTTTTATCAGTATAATACCGAATGATTGGCTAGAATAACCATAGAATAACCCGCTATTCTTGGTTGAAATGCCAAAAACGTAACATTTTGACAAGTGAAAAAAATAATCGGGAGTAATTACAGAAGTGCTTCAAAATTACCGATAATTTTCCATGAAAGCATGTTGTCTAAAAACTGCATGAGTTTATTTTCATATTTTGTCGAAAGAGCCCGACTCTGAAGGGGGAGGGCTCTTTTAGGAAAATATGAAAATAATCGAATGCAGTTTTTTACTGACAACATGCTTGAATGGAAAATTATCAGGTTCATTTTGATGCACGAGTGAAATTCGGTAGAATATTTTCGGAGTTAAAACAACGACGTTTAAAATTCAGTAGTAATGCCTGTCAAGATGACAAATGTACATTTTAACAATCGTTACTATAGATACACGGACCGAGCGGGTATTTTTCGATACCTACCAGGTATTTACCAGACCGGAATTGTCCCGCCGGGAATTTATCGCTGTAATCGATCGAAAATGTCCCGCTTCATATGGGATTTTTAACATACGATGGAAATATTCACTGTAATTCTGTGTTTTAGTTACAAAGACCTCAACTACTCCATCAGTTTTCCACATTGAAGGAAGGAATAGCTCTAATTCTGTGTTTTAGTTGCCAACTTTTTCATCAGTTTTGTGCATTGGAGTGGATAATCGCTGTGAAATATTGCTTTGAATGCCTAGACATCAACTTTTTCATCATTTTATCATTTCAAATTGAAAACCCTCACTTCATTCATGACATCACTTACAAACCCCATTTCATTGGATGATTGGTAAACTACTGTATATTCATACTTGAACCCTTCCCTATTTCCGAATCACTCGAAATCATTAATTTTATCTCGAAAACGATCATTTTTCATTGAATGATATGTTTGATACTTTTTTATTTGAAATTTGAAGAGGTGCTTCACCCTACGGATTAAATGTTTTCAAAGCTATTCGTAAGCCCACCTTATACGATACAAACTGATTCACGAATCTTTCAACACACTCAACATCGGTGACTCGTAATTTCCGAAGTCCAATTCCGGTAAAACGTAGCTGGGAAACTTTACCGTAAACCCCATCGTTACTCGAAACTGTTGACAACATGCTTCTGTGGAATATCTCGGTTTGATCGAATTAATTCAACTTCGGGAGTTCGACAACTATTCCGTGCTATTTTCAATTCCACCTCGACCATACGACAATTGTTATGAGGTCGACAATGAAATTACTCTCTGCATGACCGAGTAATTCAATTTTCTTGTTCACGATGCTAATTTTGCTCGGAACTTTTGAAATATCGCAACAGTTTTGCTACATTCGAAGTTTGTCCGTACGATATTAAACAGAAGTGGGTTAGTGGAATGATAATAGGTAACAAATACTATATTCTGATATATTATACACACATACATTTTTTGCTAATTCCTTATGAAAAAACTTCGACCATTAACGAAGGGAGCAAAATTATTACTTTTTATTATCCTTCAAGTTTTTCATTACACATAAACACATTTTTTTAACCTCTCATTCTTCTTCTTCTTTTGGCAGATCGTCTTCGCTGGAACTCATTTCAAAAGCTTAGAAGCAACTCAAGAGGGTGAACAACGCGACACTTTGTAACAACTGTTATGTTTGTATTACTAAAAATGTCATACCAACGAAGCGTAGTTAACATGATGACGAACACACAACACTCACTTGCTGCTGAGGCTATTGGTCTCATCGATTTCCCAGGTTTGTGTATTTTTGGTAAACAATATACCTTTGGGACTGTAGGATTTGAAAGCTGTAGCCTCCTGTTCAAAATCGTTGTGATCAGTGTCTTGCATTTTTTCAATTTTCTTCTGAAGATGCTAACGGGCGTCGAGTTCGAAAAAATATCAGTTAGGGTAGGGTAATTGATCTCTAGGAAAAGTTTCACAAATCTTTGTGTTTTTGTTATGTTAGTTGGTTTAGTGTGCTGCTCTTACATTAAACCTCCTGCTGATCTGTTATATCTCTTCAGATTATCGAGAAACATAAGTTATATATTGTTTGTTACAAGATGTGTAGTTTGTGCAAGTTGTTTGTCGTCACTATGAGGTGCTTTACGATTTCAAATTTCAGTCAATGCATTTTCTATAAAATTCTTTGGATATCAATTCTCCTTTAATATTGATTATATGAAATCAACATCTTCATCGATTTTTTCTGATGAATTGCGTGCGATTTTCGTTCTATAAAAAGACATTTTACTACACCTTGTTCGACACTTGTACGGTGGTTTGAGTGATGGTGGTGTGATAGGTTTGTTCAAGGGAGGGGGAAGGAAAGGAAACAAGCAATAATGAGTATGATACAAATGTTTATCAAATGTATTATGTATGTTATATATATATACATATATATATATATATATATATATATATATATATATATCATATCAATTTTCATTGTACTAATAATAACCGAACAGGTTCTTCGCAAAACCGTTTCAAAACATCACTTTCAATGACGTCCCTATTTTCTTGAACCATTTTTCTGTGTACACTCAGCATAAACCTTGCCGAGAGAGGTTTTTCCTGAGGCAAACCTCAAAAATTCAAAGAGAATATCCTGTTTCTTGAGTCACGTGGTCTTTTTCGAACATTATACAGCTTCCATTTCGTGTTAATCTGTTAAAAAAACTCTCAGCGGGAGGAAACGCATTATGCTCCTCCCTCAATATGTAATTAGATAATATCTGTTTGATTATAGTCAATAATTGAACTCTGTGCCTCTACTTATTACAATCATTTTCAATATAATATTTGTGTTGAATAACTGTGAGGTCTCTCCAGAGTACCTAAGTCAAAACAACTTCTTGAAAAAACATTTTCTTTATTGCCTAATCGGGTGCAGCATGATCATTGGCGATTCCATCAACCATGAAACATGCTAAAATTGAATACAGGGGGTCCCCCCGTTTTGCTGGATCATTTTGAAAAGCACCGTTTTCTTGAAACTTCGGCGAAAGCATTACAATACAGGTCACGATCTTCATTTTCATTTCCAATTTTGGGGCCACATACTTACCAGTCGGAACATGATAAAGTGGTGGACTCTGGTTCACTGTTAATTTTAAATGGAGTCTTGAAAAATTGCCATCAGTTTTTTTTAATGAGTCTCTTAGGTGCGAATTATTAAATCACTGTGAACCGAACATAGCCTTGAGGAGTGCTAAATTGAAAACTTTTTGTAGAGATCAAATACCCTAACACCAAACTTATATTATTTGCACTCGACGCGCGTTTCGCTTACAAGGTTACCATCTTCATGAGAAGTTCTTTTGGATTTTTTGTAGAGGAGACCAAATTACGTAAGTTACATATTTTTTTAAGATGCTCAGTGTAACCGAAGTTCCACTGATGTAAGTATTGAAAAACATTTCTTATGTGGTTTTAATATTCAATCACTTCAACAACGTTTTTTAACATAACTTTTTACAATATTCCAAAAATTATTAACTGTCGAAATCCTACATATCGAGATAACAGGATGTTCAATTTAAAAATGAATATCCCCCATAAACACTACGTTCGTTACACATCTCTGCGAAGAGTTGGTTCGAGTGTAGGCGGAGACTATGAAAATCCTCGATATTACCGCTTCGTTTGAATTTACCCCAAACTTTGGGTTATTTTTTCAGATTTTCGTATAATGTCTTCGGTTGTAATATATGATTTATATTTGTTAGTTCGAGCCAGATCGATGTTCATGTTGGTGAAGATTGGTGAATAGTAGTAGGTATTTGAGATCATTTTTCATTAACTATTAATAATAATAATAATAAATCATCTAAAATCCGATTGAATATGGAATATGAGAAATGAGTTGTTTGGATTCGAGAAGGAAAAACCATCAAACAATTGCATAATCTTACATTGAAACTTTCTGAAAGGTGCTGTTCTGATATATCCACCATTTGTTGGGGTTCTGCGTTTTTCAGTTTACAAAAACATACAGCTTACCGAATCCATCCTGGCACAAACTCAGATACTTTTCCAGTTGCACACTGGTAGTATAGACCAAAGCGAAAGAAAAAAAAACATCTTCTAGGAAAGAATTTCAACACATTGTATACATATAAGTGTTTTTCATCTTAGTATAGGTACTTAACAGAAATTGCTGGGCATAAACGTTATTAGTTCTGTGCCCAGATGGATTGGATAAGCTGTACAAAATTTTATTCGTTTGGTTTCCTAGAAGATGGAGAATAACCCGTCAAATGTTTTTTATCGAAATGTTCGTACAAATTTGTTTTTTCTTCAGTAACACGATTCGATATAGAAGTCTTCAAGATTTGTTTCACGATCTCCTACAGAAATAAAACTTTTGTTGATCATTACAAATATCACAGAGTGGGTATAAAAATTATTAATAGGCGGAAGTTTCCAACAAAATTATCTCCAATCTCTTGATTATAAGACCCCTTTTTAATTATCTTCAAAGGACACGGAGTTTCTCCTTTATATTTTTCCTGTTTCTCTCTACCCCGATCCCTTATGTTGACCGAGCCCAATTCAGATACGAGAAATGAATCAACTCAACGTTGAAAGTAAAATAATCAACGGAGAAGAATGACGAACTCTTGTTATTCTGATGATGTTACAGAAAAAAAATGAGAAGTTGGATTTGGATTAAAAATCTCGGGTTATTCATTATTCAGCTCTCATAAATGAATAATAGCTGAAAAAACAAAATGCCATGAAGATGTTACTTGAAATATTAACAGAAAATGTGTCTGCCAATTATTAAGAAACACGCGTTGTAGTTACATTATCGACGGTAAGAATATTCTGAAATTATAATCAGTGAGAGCTGTAACGTTCAACAACAAAATCATTCTCAATATCACCAATTTATTCTAAGGTTAGAGATCCAATAAACGAAGGACCTCGACGATTACGAGAGAATCATTGAAATGACATGTTCACTTCTGTTTTATTGACGAGTGATATCCACGAACATATCAATTTTCGTTTAAAAAGGTTTTGAGGAGACCACTGTTTTGATAGTGACAAAGAACGACGAAACGCGAAAACAAGCAATAATGTGATTCTAATGCCTCATTTTCTGCTACATTGAAGAGAAATGGTACCCAGGACTGAATTAAAATGGAAGCTTCATAAAACCTGATTTGCGACTGAAACGACTGGCTTTTTTAATCAGCATTTTGAGATCTGATGCCTGCATTCTAGGCTTGAGAAGCGTATTTGCTTGAAATGATTTCATTTCAAGTGGCAGTAGGATGACGAGTTTGAGTGTTTTCGTTGCACTCGGTTTTGTTTGAAAAGTTGTTCGTGAAGAAGTGAGGTTCGAAGATGGATTGTTGGGTGGGGAAGTTGAAAGTAATTTGGTTTTACGTTCATGCAGAATACAATACTTTATTCAACTAGATTTTTCGAAATGATGAGACAGCTTATCCACTACATCTAGGGAAATAACGAACCGTATTGCCCGCAATCTCTGTGCAGTCTACGGTAAGATGAAAAAACACCCATTATATGTGTTCACTGTGTTGAAATTTATTCCTAGGTGTTTTTTCTTTCGACATGGTCTAAATCACCAGTGTGCAACGAGAAAAGTATCTGAGTTTGTGCCAAGATGGATTGGATAAGCTGTACGTTGGGAGGGAGAAAGATTCTAGAATCTGAAAAATCTTCATGGAATCAGTTCAATCTGGATCATTCAGTGGTATCCATGGTATCAATAATGTACGATTGTCACATTGACAACAACTGTCTTAAATAGGCAAGAGAAGTAGATATAATCCGTGAACAATTTTGGTTCTATGCATTCAAAGTGACACTCAAAAAGTTTGATGAAATATTGAAAAGAGAAAAAAAGAAAAGAAAAAAAAAGAAAAGGGGGAAAAGAAAAAGAATCGAAAAGAAAAAGAAAAGAAGAAATAGATGGGAAATTAATGATTGAATGTTTTTGTAAGGGTAAATACCAGATTTTGGGAGAGAAAATTATTAACACACAAAATTGTGGGATGGGTGAAAAAAAATATAGAAATATTTCCTGAAAGGAAAGATTTTTTTTTTTGTGGAGGGGGGGGGGAAAGAGAGAAAGAAAGAGAGTTGATTGTTGGTTGGGTGGGTGTGAGGGGGGGAGTGGGGTGGGTAGGGGAAAAAAGGGGGGGAAAGGAAAAAAGAAAATAGATATATTGAAGGGAGGAAAAAAAAATAAACGGGGGGAAAAGATATTGTTTTTTTATTTGTTTTTCAACAAAAACTAAGTAAGTGGGGGAAAAAAAAAGGTTGTTATTAAATAAATGTAAACAAAAAAAAAAAAACCCCACCCAACCAAACAACCTCACACATTCTTCGTGGACCGAGGGAGAAGAAGGAGGAAGGGGGGGAAAGTGGATTGGTGGGGGGGGGGGGGGGGGGGGGGGGGGGGGGGGGGGGCTGGGGGGGGGGGGAAGGGGGGAGGGGGGGGGGGGGGGGGGGGAGGGGGAAGGGGGGAGGATGGAGATGAAGAAGGAAGGGAAAAAGGATGGGAGAGAGAAAAAAAGGGTTGTGGGTATGTGAGTTTGTGGGGGGAGATAAATTTGTTGGTTTGTTTGTTGGAGGTGATGGAGATCTTTTTGTGGATGTGGGGGGGGGGGGGGGTGGGGGAGGGGGGGGTGGGGGGGGGGGGGGAGGGGGGGAGGGGGGGGGGGAAAGGGAAGGGGGGGGGGGGGGGGGTTAATTTTTTAGTTTTGGAAAAAGAGATAGGTGGGGAGAGGGGGAGGGGGGTGTGGTTTTTTTTGTGGGGGTGTGGGGTGGGTGGGGGGTGCGTGCGGGGGGGAGGTGTGGGGGGGGTGTGTGTGGGGTTCTGTGTGTGGGGGGGGGGAAGGGAGGGAGGGAGGGGGGGGGGGAGGTGGTTTTCGTTTTTTTGTGGATCCATCGGATGCGTTCCAAGAGGGTGGGGAGATAGTTGTTTTTTTTTTTTTTTTTTTTTGGAGAAGAGCGAGAAAAGAATCAGAATCCCCCCCTTTTACTCCTACCATGAAAATCTTTCCCGAGCCCCACCCAAACCCCCCACACACCCCCCCTCCCCCCCCAGGAGGGGCCCGTGGTTGTTTTTTTTTGCCCTATTTTCTCTCGTCAATTTCAACACGCCCGCCGGGCCCGCGAGGGGGGGGGGGGGGGGGGAGGAAGGGGGGTAAGAAAAAGTCTCTGCAGAAGCGGGGCCAGGGGGCGGAGGTCGGGCGGGGGGTGGGGGGGGGGGGGGGGGGGGGGGGGTGGCGTGGGGTTTCACGCCAGAAAGGAAGAAAAAGGAGAAGGGGGGGGGTTGTGTTGGTTGGGGTGGGGGGGGGTGTGGGTGGGGGGGGGGGGGGGGGGTTGCGCCTGTGTGTTTTTGGTTGTGTGGGGGGAGAGAGGGAGGGGGAGCAGCCCCCCCCCAAACCAGCAACACAGGAAGAGAAGAAGAGGGGGGGGGGTGAGTGGAGGGACCGCAAGCAGGGGAGTGAGCGAGCTCGTTTTTATTTTCCTGCTTTCTTCCTGGGGCGCCGGGGGAGAGGCGCCACAGGTCGAGGATGTGTATGGGGGTTGGGGGGGGGGGGGACCCGGGTGGGGGGGGGGTGGTGTGTTTGTCTCCTTTTTCTCTCTTTTTTTGTTTTTTTTGGAGAGATGGTGGGGGGGAGGGGGGGGAGGGGGAGAAAGGGAAAACAGAAAATGAGGGGGGGAAGGGGAGAAGGAAAAGAATACAAAAAAAAAGAGAGAGAGGAAAAAGGAGGGGGGGAAAAACGCAGCGCACGGAAAAAAGGGGGTGAGGGTGGGGGGGGAAGTGTTGGGGTGGATGGGGTAGCGAAGCAGGGGGAGGGAGAGAGAAAACTTTGAATGGATGGAGAGGGAGGGGGGGGGGGGGGGGGGGGGGGGGGGGGGGGGGGGGGGGGGGGGGGGGGGGGGGGGTGGATTTTTTTTTTTTTTTTTCTTTTTTGGGGGGGGGTGTGGGGGGGGGGGGGAGAGAGAGAGAGGGAGAGGGAGGGGAGGGAGGGAAGGGGGGGGGGGGGGGGGGGGGGGAGAGAGAGATAAAGAAAATTTACACACTATATTGAGATAGAGAAAATGATAAAAGATACACACAATATCAATGTTTAGGGGGGGGGGCGTGGGTAGACATAGTGGTGGACGAGTGTTTTTCTCGTTTTTTGCTTTTCCAGAGATGGATGAAGTGGGGGGGGGGGGGGGTGGGGGGCGATCGTTTCGACACTGGGTGGGGGGGGGGGGGGGGGGAGTGTCTTTTATTGCGGGAGAGGGAGGGAGGGGAGAAACTTCCAGAGGGGGGGGGGGAGGGGGGGGGGGGGAGGGGGGGGGGGGGGGGGGGGTGGGGGTGGGTGTGGGTGGTGGGGGGGGGTGGGGGGGGGTGGGGGTGTGGGTGGGGGGGGTGTTTGTTTTTTGTATCTTTTTTTTTTCTATGAATTATTCTCGTTTCTCGTTATTCTTGATTGTGAATCTTTCGTTTTTTCTCTTTTTGTTATGGTATGTATATAGTTTCAATTACTTTCTCGGAAAAGGTTAAAAATAAAAAAAAAAATTCATGATATCTATACCAAGCATAATGAGGTGTTTCCTTTTTTGAATTTGAACCAACACCAAGAGATCGTAAATAATCTGTATGTCATTCTATTGTTGTTATTTTTTCTCTCTTCTCCTCTCTCCCCCTCTCTCCATTGCAGTCGATTGTTTGTTTTTTGTTTTTTTTTTGTTTTTGGTGGAGATGGGGAGAAAAGGGTTATGGGTGTTTTTTGGGTTTTTTCTTGTGAAGTGTTATTGTTTTGTTGAGGGGGGGGAGTGGTAGATAGGTTTTTTTTTTTTTTTTCTTTCCTTTTTCTCTTTTTTTTTTTTTTTTTCGGTTTGTTTTTTTTTTTTCTTTTCTTTTTTTTTTTTTTTTTTTTTTTTTTTTTTTTTTTTTTCTTCTTCTCCTCCTTTCTCCTCCGCGAAAAGTTTTCCATTTTATATATTTGAGGGAGAATCAGCGTGTGGAAACGGAAGAAAGTCTTTGTGTGGCTCGCATGGATGACGGACGACACCGTAAGGGATTCACATAAGCAATCACTTCTTCTTCTGATAAAACCCATTTTTTGGAAAATCATTCACGAAGGACGTAGTGTCGTACATTTTTCAGGAAAAAAAAAGCTTTATTACCCTTATATTGTACGTCATTAGGTTACTCGTGATGATTTTTTCACGATCTATCATCTTGAAATATGTTGTTTCAGAATATTTTGTCGTTATTTTCCAAATAAAGTTGACATTTCATGTTATTTTACATAGAATCGGTTCTATCGGTTGAATTGACAAAATAGTTCTGTAGTTATTTAATCATCTAGCAACATTGTTGTGATGAATATGATTGGTGATGGATCATTTGACCACCTGAAATTGTGTTATGTAGTTTTAGTGATATCAAAATATATTTGAAAATGTGTTCTGTTACTTTTGATTATACTTTATAACTTCAAATGAAAAGTAATGAGAAGCATACTTAGTAATTTCACTATGAGAAAAGGTGACTGAATTTTTTTCATTGAGGATTAAAGTTAAAAAGTACTGCATTATAGTCTAGCTCACGAGTTGAAAAACAGGAAATTTCTTGATACTGGTCTTGATGATATGATCCGGGGCTGAATAGATTCGGAATGGCGCCTAAAAAATTTTTCAGAAATATGACATTCACCCGTAAGTGAAACAGATAGTAACTAGTAAATTAAGCTGCCAGAAGAGGGGGTAGAATAATCCGCAAATAACTTGCAAACTTTTTATGGTAACCAAATAGTTCAAAGTGATTCTTGAAGAGGATTAATTTTCCAATGGAAAATTATATTCCAACACATTCATTTGCATATTGAAAATCAGGGTTCGCGAATCACTCACTTAACTTTTACAATACTATGCAACTGATCTTGAAACGTAAAGATATTGTTTTCGACTAACTAATAGAAGTTTTCAGAAATCTCTGTATCATTTAGACACATGAAAGCATTGATTATTGATACCATGGATACCATGAAAGCATTGATTGAATACACCAATCAACCCGCTGGCACTGTATTTTTCTGTTTCTTCATGGTTGAAATACCAAATGCACCTTCGAAAAATCAGTAAGACGCCTCAGACCGCTATGGTACTCGTGAACATTAGCGGTCCCTTGCCAGCATAACGCCCTTCTGGTCGCACTCGTAGACGCGTTTGAGATGGGCAAATATGAAACAATAAAAAATTCAGGATGGTCGAAACATATTTTTAAAATTTCGTTTATTGTTTCTAGCTGTTATAAAAAATTCATTATTCTTAGCACATGAAATGCCTTCGACTTTTCTTGGGATCAGTTACCCTAACACCAAACTGATATTACTTTCGCTCGACTCGTTTCGCTGACAAAATTAGCATTTCCAGGAGGAGAACATTGAGTTTTTTAGCGGAATGTGCGTCGAGTACAAGTAATACCAGTTTTGTTGTGGGGTATTACTTGATCTCTAGAAAAAGTTTTTACTTTCACACCAAAGTTTCCAATCTCATCTTTTATTGAAATATCTGTATTTCTTCATCATGAGATGTGATGAAAAAATGGAATTCTGAAAATAATAACATAATTGTAAAACGAAAGGTAAAGGTGAAAATAAATCTTCGACTCATCAAAAAACAAACATTTACCGGTATTTGCAATTATAGTGTACGCTCGTCGATTTATTAGAGAATTCGATTAGATTTCCGTAAAAGTATATATGTGATTTGTCACAGGAAGTACATTTTTCAAAGTAAACAAATCTTGGAAAAAAAACGTGAACTTCGAAAAAAAAAACAACATCACAACTGAGTTCAATTTATGAAAAATCGATGTGAACATCATAACGGCACAGTGTTCCTTCATATGTCTAAACGGTATAGTGATTTTTCAATAATTTGGAGTTAGTCAGTTGAAAACAATTCTTTTATTGACATTCATTAGGAAATGTGCATTTTCCTAAACTACTTTCACGTTGGAGAAGATGATTCGTTCACACCAGAGTACTTACAAAAAAGAACTATCCCTGACATGATAACACAGTTATTACACATAATCTCGGTATCAAACGGACATACACGATATAGGTACTCTGTGTGTATCTTAAAAACCACGAACTCCTCATCTAACACACTAATTCCAAAAAGGACACGTTACCGTTTTACTAGTATTTTTTCAAGTGCAGGATTCAGCGCTCTCATCACTCAAGGCCAGTCTATTTTTAGTGTAGTAAGTAATTCAGAGGTTGATATTTGGAACAATCCTCGAGAACATTACGAAAATCTGAGATATGAATGCCAAACTAAATCCGGAAACACTTCAACCGCTACGTAGGCGAGTGAAATTTACAAAGAATGACAATATTTACAGTTGTGGAAGCGTCACCGAATTAGTTTATGTGCGGTACCTACTTGAAAGAAAATGAATTGAAAAAAATCTTGCAAATAATTATTTCTTCATCACTTCATGAATTCATTTCGAATGAAATAGTATACAAACCTCGATAAAAGTTTAAAATATGCCACAACGGCTTTCAGTCTCGGTAAGCTATTTTTCTTTAAATTGAAATTAACTTTTCTCGTCGGTATGTTATATACTTTTTCTCCATAGTGTTGTAACGGATGGGCAAGCAATTTACAGATTTACAGAGCCTTATTTTCAACACGAAACTGAAATCGTTGATAATTGTGGTGGAGTTCCTATGGGGCAGGTTTTTCAATTAGAAACTTTTTTGTCTCTTAGAGTCTGTATAAAGAATTTGAATACCATTCACGGTTTGCAAGTTGTTCAAGAATCATTGAGTTAAAACAAAAATACTTGAGCAGAAATTATTAAAATTGATTGATATGATTGTGAGGACGGTTAGGGAGATATTACCTAATAGCATACAACAATGTTTTCTTTATATGTTAATTCAATTACGTAAATGAAAAGTGATCGGTGCGTCTCGTCGTCGCCATTCATGCTACAACTACATTAAGCTGTTTATAGATCTTGTAATGCATTGAAAAGTCTTATATATGTCTGATTGATACGAAACAACTTGCATCAATTCTGAAATTTTTACCCAAAGCGTGTCGGGCCACAATGGAGTTCTTCAGAACAGAACTACTTAATATGCGTAACGCTTCTTCAAACTAATTTCCAAGATTTGTTTACTTTAACGAAAGTACTTTGTGTAACAAATTTCATATATAATTTCACGGAAATCTAATCGAATTCTCCAATAAACCGAGGATCATATGATATAATTGCAAATCCCAGTAAATTTTTGCTTTTTGATGAGTCAAAGATTTACTTTTATCTTTACCTTTCGTTTTACAATTATGTTATCATTTTTAGAATTCCATAACATTTCACCACATCTCGTGATGAAGAAATACAGATGTTTCAATAAACGATGAGATTGGAAAGTTTGGTGTGAAAGTTAGGCCTTGTTCTAGAGATCAAATAATACCCCACCACAAAACTGATATTACTTGCACTCGATGCGCATTCCGCTAAAAAGCTTAACATCTTGATACACAATCTTCTTCTTCTGAAGATGCTAATTTTGTAAGTGAAACGCGTCGAGTTTGGTTTTAGGGTAACTGATCCCAAGAAAAAGTCAAAGGCATTTTATGTGCAAAAATTAATAAATCCTCTATAACAGCTAGAAACAATAGAACATTTTTTTAAAAGTTGTTACGATCATGCTGAATTTTTTATTGTTTCATAGTTACCTATCTCAAACACGTCTAAGAGTGCAACCAGAAGGGCCTTGTGCAGGCAAAGGACGGCTATTGTTCACGAGTACCATAGCGCTCTGGGGCGTCTTACTGAATTTTCGGTAGTGCATTTGGTATTTCAACCATAGAGAAACTTGAAAAAATAAAGTGCCACCGGGTTGATCGGTATATTAAATCGATACACCTCACCTATCAGGACATATAACCATGCAGGCAACCAATAATGCTTGATCACATGAAGCCGTTCAGAAAAAATTCCGCCAAACCGTATCGAAGCCGAGAGAACTGGTAGCGAGGATAGTGAACAAACGTTAGATGGCGCTTTTGTGATAATGTCATCAATTTGTAGTGAAGTTTGATTTCAGGTAAAATTCAAAAAGTGTTGTACTCACCATCCTTCCTGACGTAATAAACAATGAGTGCGTGGAATTCTATTGTAATATTATCGAGATATTCTAGAAGTGTTCGTAATTGGAAAACAACTTTATCGTATGATTTTTACTGGATAGTTTACAATACCGCTACAGTGAATATACCACGTCTGAAGGGGCTGTTGCAATTTGAAACGTGTCTAGGTGTTTGTGAATTGTCCAGTGAAGATCACCCAAAGTGTTTTTCAATTACTTTATCATTTCCATTAAGTATCGGCTAGTTTCATCAATTATTCCAAAAATATTCATTTGAGTGGTCATTAGGGAATAAATTGCAATTAAATCTGACACATGCACTGTGTTTCAAGCCGGCCCTTCATCCCTTTAAGTTCTACAACACTGACGTTTATCTCTTCTAATACCTCTAGATGAATGGTTAAGGAGTCGAAAGGGTCTCCCAGCTTCCGACTTCGTTGACAGGTCCGCAATTACCATTCATTTACATATCAAAAGCGATCTTCCAGTATCTCAACATTAAACGTATGCCCTCTATAGAAACGGGCGAATTAAGAAAGAGGGCCCCAATATTTGTTCTAATTACTGATCTCTTTCGAACTTCTTACATTCCTAATTGAATTGGGGGATTTGCTTGGTGAGTTATTGTGCTTTGATATTGCTTCTGTTGGTATCGATGAGTGTTTGAGAAGTTGGGCGAGTGAGAAAATAAAATGTTGGAGAAGTTCAAATAACATTCCAGAAGGTGAAAACGATTTTGATTATTGCTTGGCTTAATAACTATTACTTCGAAAGTGATGATTTTTTCATTATCTGGTTATAACCAGTACCATTCAGAAGTCGAACGGTGTATTGTCATCCCACAAGGTATTCTGGCGTTCGATTTCTAGCGAGATTTGAACTGGAATCAAGATGGTTCGTTCACCGATTTAATGTCTACGCGAATCGACTCTAGACTTGATATTTCAGTAATGGAGACAAAGAAAAAATACGTAGTTTCTTCATCAAGTGAATATTTACCTTCATCTTCTCCCACCACCGGTCTGTAGCGGTCTCCTGATTGAGCGTAGCTCTTTATAATCCATTAAAGTGCCCAATCGTTGTGCAGAAGTACTTAAAACTCCTGCCAATAAGCTCTGGCTGGAATGAATGCTTCTACTCTTTCACAATTCTCAGATGAGCTGATTTCGAAATCAAATTTCGGAAAGTTTGCACAGTATGATGAAAGTGAATAGAGAGGGTATGAATTTCATTAACACTTTGTAACTACTAAAACTATTTTTTATTATCCGTTTTCCAGGATTCAATAAGTTGAATTATTGACTGCTGATTTTCTATTTACCATCCTAAAATTCACAAAAGCCAACTGCCCTCGAAAAAGCTATTTCGTTGTCCCTTTCATTTCGCAAGCCTGAGTTATTGCTGCCGAGCACAGATAGGCGTCAACTGTGCGTTGTCTAAAGACTTTCTTTTTCAGCAAATCCAGCTTCACTTTCCCCCGTTCATAAACGCGACAGAGCAGAAGAATGCGAGATAAGGAGGCAAAGTCATCCGAAAATTGAGGCGGGAAAACAAGCGAGCATTTTATATCTGAATGTATATAAATCTCTCCCGAACTGAAAGGGTGTTGGGATAGGCTGGACTGGCGCTTTCACGAAAATGAAGACTGGGAGCGGTAAGAGAGACAAAAAACGCTTTAAAAAGGAACGCGTCCATGAAATATCAAGCCGACGTTGTCTGGAGATTAATGACCCTAATTACAGTCGCTAGAAGTTTGTTAAAGAGATTAACCGATATTTCTTGGAAACTTCCAGCTCCAGAAAAATATCGAAAATCGAAACAAAAGTTGAGCGACGGAGATGCCGACGGGCAACTGAGATATTCGTGAACAAGGGATTTCATGAACATTAACAGATTATGTGAATTGAGGTTCCTTTCTGGTTTTCTATACATCTGGTGTAGCCTCTTTTCGGGCTGAAATACTCCCAGATATCAGTGTCATGTAACTAGTTTTCCTTTAACAAGCTGATTCTTACGAACGTCAAAAGTTGTGCAAAGTGGGGATTAGGGAGATCTTACCTATTGACTTGAGACTTATAGTACGGGAGAGGATGGGGCGTGAAAGTGTGTCCAGGTTCGGGCTGCCATCAGAGATCATAGACGCGCGGATCGTTGCTGATATCAGATAATCGACGAAACTCGGCAAAACGGCCCAAACATCCCCGTCTTTGTTCCCCGATTTTTCTGATAGAAAAGAGGAAGGGTAAGATAGAATCAATGATGCAATATGAAAGAAGGTATGACCTTGGAAAGATGGGTAGAGAAAGGATCAATTACCGATTTCTGCAGGGTTCCAGAGTGAGTGTGTTTGCTAGTGAACTATTACAATTGTTCACGTCCTAATGAAATTTCAATGCATGTTTCAGTGCCGAACTACACTCATCCTCATACTCTTAGGTAGATAAATCATCAGGAGCTGACGGTCTGTGAGGTGACAAAATGGTTGAGGCTTTCGCGGCCGAGGTTATTAGTATAACTACTTTTCTTCGGGCTTGAAGGCCGTCGTTCTTTGCAATTTCTTCCTAACGTTTCGCTAGTGCGAGTAGCCAGCTTCTTCAGAGGCTCACTCATTTCCGATGACTAAACGTCTCGATTTCTTGAGGTGTATTAATATTGATGCAGGTAGTCTGGAGTGTTAATTACTTCTGTCGGGTTCGGGGAATAATCATCATTATTAGTTCCTCAGAATGGGATTCCAAATTCTGTTTAGACTCAACGCTTCTTTTTTGCTGTTGAAATTATCCATATGTTTTTGGATCTCTATCGCCCCCCGTACCAATCGGCTATGGTAACCCTGATTGGGGGCAATCAGTTTAGCATTTTCAAACAGAATCCTGTGGAACGGTCAGTGCGTGTTCCGCCACTGCCGATTTGTCAGTTCGCCCTAGCCTGCAGTTCCTTTCATTCTCTTTGAGCCTTGTTTCCATTGATCTTTTCGTGGTACCGATGTATACCTTCCCACAGGTGCACGGTTTGCGATAAACCCCTGCTGCTGACAGTGGGTCTCTTTTGTCTTTAGCCGAACTGAGGCTTTGTTGGATCTTCTTGGTCGGCTTAAAAACCAATTTTATGTTACATTTCTCCAAGAGTTTTCCAATTCTGTCAGTGATCCTCGGGATATATGGCAGATATGCATTTGCAACTCCCTGAGAGTCCCCCCTGTTTCGAACCGTGGAACTATTCAGTTTCATGGCCCTGTTGATCTCAGATACACTGTATCCATTTGACCACAAGGTCACTTGAAGATGTTCCAGTTCCTGCTCTAGATGCTCTGGTTCACATATTCTTCGAGCACGTTCAGTTAGGGTAGATATGACTCCTCTCTTTTGGCTGGGAGAGTCTTCTAGTGGGACGTTGGTAAACAAGGACAAAACATCGAAGCTGACCATGATATCTGTCGGTTCCAAGGTCAAGCCTTTAATTTTACCAACGAAGTCCATCGAATCCTTGACGTAGGAGTTTGTTCTTCCGACATGAGGCTGGAGGAGTGAGGTCAGATATTTTGTCAAGTAGGTAGGTGAGCCTCGGGCACTGACTATAGGTCTCAGTGGCATGTTGGGTTTATGCACCTTCGGAAGACCGTAGAGCCTGGGTGGAACGGTTTCAGTTCTGAGAACGGTTTTTTGTATGGTTTCCGACAGTGAGGACGACTTAATGAGTTTCTTTACATTCCTCAACCTTGATTGTGATGGACCCCTTCTGAGTTTGCGGTAGTTCGTGGGTTCTAGAAGTATTTTTTATGTTCTGGTTCCCAAGAGGTATCCTATAATGTTCAGAGAACATCGTGAGAACCAAGAGAAAGAAGGTAGGAGTTGGTGTTCTTCTTGAATTTCTGAAGGTTGTATGCCTCGGAGACCACCTCCCTAGGCAATGAGTTCCAAAGCCTCGCCGTTCGTTGGATGAACGAGTCTTTGAAGAGAGATGTTCTGCAGGTCTCCAAGGTGAACACAAAGGGGTGTGGAGACTGAACCTGACGGGTCAATCTCGAAGAGACTGCCAAAGGAGAAAGGATTGTCGACATTTCACGAGAGCATCGAGTTCTCCAATCTTCCCATTTTATTCCTCCGTTTTTAGAAGAACCGTGGCATTTCCTTTGTCTGCGGGAAGGATCGTGATACCCTCATCAATCAAGATGAAAAACTTCGTGACTCCTGACATAAAAATTTTTAACAACCACCAATACATATGTGAGTTAGCGTAGACTACCTTTATAAAATGAAGGTAACACTTTTTTAATCTTAAATAATTATACTTTATTAATCTCATTGATGAATGAAACAATTTACGTGAATATATTCTCCGTATGTCCTTATCGGCCTATTCTAATGTCCAGTCATGGCTACCGCCATGTGACAATGGCATTTAGAATGTGACTTAAAAGTAAAAGTTAATTTGTCATGAATAGGGTCCCTGAGCAGGTTTCGCAGTAGCTTATATTCTTATTACCCAATAATCTGTCGCATTCTAGGTGGGTCGCTATCGTATCGCTTTCAACAGAGTTCCAGCCTGAACTCCAGACAAATAATGATTCATCAAAAATTAGACATCGTGCAACATCCAAAGATTTACTTCTAATATTTTTGTCGTCGTTCATAATCATCCATATGGCGTATAGCTCTATCCGTATTATTGAACAATGTTGGTAGTTATCATTTGTGTTTCTAGTCCCAATATTCTAGCGCACCTTCCAGTTGATTATTGGCTATATTTATGAAGACACAATAGTTCCAATTACATGCTTTTGTGTATGGTAGGATAACATTATAGTTCAATAATAGAACGTATGATCCTTTATAAATGGTGACTGAGGCCCAAATTCACCAAGAACAAACACTTAAGTTACATTCCAACTGGTGCTCAAAAAAAAGAATCTGACATGAAATGTATGCAAATTATTTATGCCTACACATACTTTCTAGCCGTATTTCTTCAGATCAGATCCAACGATAGCCAGCGCCTGATCGGAAACAAACCATACAATCGCAAACCATACATCGTAAAATCGACATGTTCAAGCTGTCCGACTGGAAAAAAACAGCAGTTATTTTGTCCGCCGATTCGACCAATTGATTGTGTGATTGTAGGTTGACTAATTCTGTGAATGTGATTCATGTGGTAATCACGAAACCTAACCTCGTAAAATCGACGTGTTCATTGATTGCAGCAGTTTTTTTGTCCGCCAAGTGTTATAGTGCATTTCTTATTTAATTATCTTTCAATTTTGCTGCGAAAAAAATTGGGATAATTGCAATGTTACATCGTGAAATAGACATGTTGAGAAGTTGATATTTTGAAAAAGCAGCAGTTTCAAGAATTTCCGTAGAGGAAAAATGAGGTAGACTTGTCAAAGTGAAGCCTCTCACAAAGTTTCAAGTATGTGGCAATCAATTTTTCGTTCAGGTCACGTACTGTGGACTATTATATTATTGTGTTATTAAAAGAAAAGGGATGTTTCCTGCGATGAGCATGGAGATTGATGCTAACCATTGAGCAATGCATAACACTTTTTCTCCGAAACACAAATGATATTTTTGCAGCTTGGACAATTCAGATTCTTGGAAGTCTTGAAGATGGTCACTTCGATAACGATATCGTTCATATAAATATAAACATGGTGAAGATGAATTTGATAGGAAAAAAACGTCCACTTTGATGTTGAAACATTTTCACGTAATCGTCTGCCTTCTATGGCATTCGGAGGCAATATTTCATTTTATAGAGATACTTTGAAATTGTTTTTTTCAGTAAAAGTATCACTGTTGGAAGTTTCCCTCACCTCTTATTCAAACGCGTCGTGTAGCTCCAAACTAATTTGTTCCACCCCAATCTGTGATAAGAGAACGCGAGTTCAATTAAAAGTGAATCCCTGAGAATCTTCCCTTTATTTTCTCCGTGTTTTGTACGTTTCTGAGGCACATTCCATTATACGAATAGGGTGTTCTCTTATATGTACCACTGTGCCTCATATCTGTTCTGTAAATAGTATTAGAATATCACACAATGGGGAATACGAGGTAACAACTTCGCTTCATCATACTTCCGCGCTAGTTCTTATCATCATTCGGTATCATTAAGGTAGAAGCATGATTGTATTACCAATGTGGTGATGGGGATTTATCCGAGGTTGCTAGATTATGTGAAGATTAGTTTCAGCATGTTCAAGGAAATTAATAGAAAATCAGAGGGTGAAATCCTAGGTGAAATAATTATCGGAGGATACCTATACCTCTTGCATTCTACAAGAAAAAATATTCAAGCAAGATCTAGGAATTGATGTTAAAGCAATCCCTATAGGTTTGTTCAGACGAATCCCCAGGAACTTGCTGTTCGGGTGGGAATACTTGGAGAAACTATATCGTGGAACCCTTCCCCATTGATAGAATACTGCTTGATGGTAAAATGAAATATATGTTTGACGTCACCGTTCAAAAATTTCACGTGAATACGAACACATAACGTCCTCTCGCAGAATCCTTATTCATGGAAAATTGTCACCAATTTTGTCGCGAATCAAAAGGTCAAGGAGTTCCTTCCAATCATAAACGTACGCTCTCGCATTATATTCAAAATTAAATGGTAATCTGTGCAGTGTTCCTAGACACTTATCGACTTCATTCAAGAGATCATTCAGCTATAATGTGGTGAAATTTTAAAATTCTATCCCTGCAATAATAAGAGGCGCGAATGAAAGAAATTAATATGGGTATAGGTTTTTCTCTTGTTTCATGTTTTCGTCATTATTTGTATTACTTGGTTCTTTGGGTGGTTTCATGGAAGAGCGTGTTGCAAGAATTCAAATTGACAAAACTTCAACGGAAAGATTGGGTTCTCCGATATCCCTCTTCGAAGATTCCTCAAAAACTGTTTGCTTCACAATAATTGGGAGTAAATAAATGGTACTTCCTGATTAATTTTTTGAGATTCGTTTCACCTAATGAATAATTGTAACTTGGTACACGGAAAAAGCAATCAATATAAAGCTCATCAAATATCTAGAGAGATCAGGAATATAATTTATGATCGACAATACGGATTTTGCCTCAAAAGATCAACCAGTGAGTTATTGCCGCATGTTTCTCGTATTTGACAGCGTTCCATCGAAAAATTCGGAGAAACATTAGGTATTGCACTCGACGTTTCGAGAGCGTTTGATCGAGTTTGGCATCGGGGTCTCTTTTCTGAACTACCGTCATATGGTTTGCTTCCCCAGTTGGGGGCTTTCGGTCTATGTATGTGGTTATTGATGAAGTATCGTCTGACATTCTCCCAATAAATGCAGGTGTTCCACAGGGTTCAGTTCTGGCGCACATTTTGCTTCTGCTTCATAATTCCTTGTTCAGTGCATAGTTCTACGACCGACAGTGCTCTTCGTACTAGTTTCTTTTCCAGAGACACCATACCAGCACGGGAAATTCAGAGGAACATTCACGTTAATAGAATTAACGATGACTTGGCAAAAATAATTGAATAGAGCAAAATCAACTTGGTAGAATTTATTGCCGAAAAAAACAGTTATATCTCTTCTCGAAGCCAGCCGATCAATCATTATCTAGTATTTAAATGTCAGAAGTAACTATTCCTGCAAAGTCAAGTATCTCGATGCTAGGAATTACGATCAGTAATAATCTCTCATGGAACAACCATTTCAGATCGATTGCTAAAACTGCTTCCCAGAAGCTAGGATTTCTATTTCGTGCGGAGAAATACTGACTTCTGGTCAGCTTCTAGTGATATACAAGGCTCAGATACGATTTGTCTATATAGTTCTCATGTATGGAGCTCGGCACCATAGCACTTATTGAAACGACTCGATTCTATTCAGGGAAAGGCAAGCAGTGTTGTTGATGATTCTTCGCTCACAGACTAGCTCACTTCGTTAGAGCATCGTGGAAGGGTCAGAGACTTGTCTCTCTTCTATAGATATTTTTACGTTCGCTGCTCCTCTGAATTGTCATCTATCGTTCCACCCTTGATACTATCTACCCAGTTGACCTGACGAGTACAGAATTTCCACCCCTTCGTTGTGAGCCTGGAGACCTGTCGAACCTCTCTTGCTCAGGGATCTTTCGTCAATAGAACACCTGAACTTTGGAACACGTTGCCAGGAGAGGTTTCTCCTGGGGCTTATGAACTTAAAAAATTCAAAGTGAATCTTAATTCGTATCTCCTGTCCGTTGATTCACGCGGTGTCCTTCGAACATTACAGGGCTTCCCTATAGAGTGAACCTGTATTAAAAAATATTTATAAAATTGTACCAGATATTGGTTGTGAAGAATATTTGCGTAAATTTTCAGGAATATACCAGGTGAGTTACATACATTCTAACTGAAAGATAAATTTATTTGGCTATGTTACAAATACATGATGTAGTTTATAGCAATTGTTCCCTAGAATTTTTTGATGAGTATATATTATAATATCTGCTATCTTGTAGGATAATGTAATGTATAAATAGGCCCTTCAGGATTTTTTTTTTCAGAATGTTTGGGTAAGTATGAATATTCTGCTTCTACTTGTTATTATTATGTTCACGTGAAACTTCTCCTCTCTTCTATCAATTACCCTAACACCAAACTGATATTTTTGCACTCGACGCGCGTTTCGCTAACAAGGTTAGCATCTTCAGGAGAAGAAAATTGTTAGCGAAACGCGCGTCAAGTGCAAAAATCTCTAGGAAAAAGTTTCAACTTTTACCCCAATGGTTTCAATCTCATCGGTTATATATGTTCACGTGGTCTTGCTTGGGAAGAGTAAGGATGATATTTGACATTTACACAGGAGTAATACATTTATCTCAGATCAAATATTTATACTCGTATAGACTGTTAGATGGAAACATATTATATGTCTTGCAGAAATATCTTTTCTGCACTTCTAGAGAGTACATATGTAGCCTTGAAGGACTTTTTTAGGCTGAGACCTCATATTTCAAATGAATTCTCACAATTTGTAATTTATTATCTACAGTTTTTTTATTACACACTCAATATTGAAGTCTCACCTCTAGTGAGTGGCAATATACACTATTACACAACCATAATATTTCATATTTGTTTCAATTATTAATATTTATATTCAATATTCACTGGATTTTCTCGTATGTCAACATTAATATGTTTGAATGGAACAGCCCTGGTCACATTGCAGTTAAAAATAAAACATATGTCGAATTTTCGATAGCTCTGACTGATTGTTAGACACATTCCATCATATTACTTGAAAATATTCGAGGAAAGCAGAGATATGTGTTTCATACAAAATAATGCATAGACAAATACATTTTCTAAACATATTGTCTCATGTTCATATTCCTGTTCCTACTAAATTATGAAATGAAATATCAGAATACTTCCATACAAGTATTTTTGATAGTTACAAGGAAGCTAACGTCGTGAATGTTATATACGATGAATGAAATTGGCAAGAGGAGTTTTTTGTGAGATTCCATATTTTTTTCGAAGTAATCAACGATCTGATACAAAATATGATGATCATGTTGATGAAGTATCAAGTCAGTACACTAGAGTTCGTTTGAATTTATTATCGAATAGAATATAAAGCTTTTACCAAATATTCCTCACCCAATAACTTTCATTCTACTGAATACCTACACATAATTTCACAACAATTTTCTCCTGAACGTTTGCATTAGTGTTATGCGAAAACCGGTCTCTGTCTACGTTATCGAACTGCATGAGATGAGACCACTAATACTAATATGTCAAAGGAGCATCGGCCATTTAAAAAGCCCACTTTTCTGCAGAGTTCCCAGAAAAATTTAAATGATTCGTGTTTTTTAATGAACTCATATCTAATTTGCCATTAGTTGAGAATTATATAGATATTTTTTTCTTGATTCAATTCAAAAAGCTCAGAACAAACTGACAATCTAACATAGTAAGGAGACGTTGAGTTGTCAGTTGATTTGTTTTGGTGCAGTTTGATGTACATCGAAATTAGTTCGAATCACTAGCATACATATCGTGAATCCTGATAGAGACCTAGATTTTGATAATACAGTATCAAATACTGCAATCAGAGCTGTAACAAGATTCTATTCTGATAGACAGATAATTTCGAATAATTGTTTTGATATAACTAATGAACAGTACATCATCAGCAATATGTACTCACATATTGCTTCATTTACTACGTTTCAGCCTAGATATTCTCTGAATGCTAATAATAGTACAGTATAACTCGAATGAGCATATCCAAATTCATGGCTTGTGTGGAAAAAGTCAGCCATTATTATTATTATTATTTTCTGCTGCATTCGCTATTTCGTTGTGGAAAAATTGGGCAATCTCATAACACTACTCAGACAATCGATAGTTTCCAACTATCGATTATAATAATTCCAATGCACATTTGCTTCATGATCATTCCACATTAAAACTTCCTACCATCAAATTTGCACTCAAACCGAAAATGGTCAGTCTAAGATAGATAGGATTATATTGATAGGTTTTATGACTTGAGCATCAAAATACCGAGTCACCCTTATTGTTATCATGTTTCTCTACCCTGACTGTTCAAGTCTACGTGATCAGATTCTATAGTCAATGTGAGGAATGTTTGTCTACTCGATTAATAGGCCAGGAGATATAGACAATCAATTCACAATGAATCAAAAAGTTTTCAAACTCTACCGGTATGTTAGTGCGTGAATGACAACAAACTATGAAATTTTGCATAAGCTTGCGATGAACGGAACATTGTTTAATGCTTTATTTTCGCACAGAAAATTGCAAAAATTCTGCAAAGTAGGAATACCGCTAGTAATATTGTTTTACAACATGCATTAAGTTTGCAACCTTGTTACAGTTACGGAACCTGATGTTTATCTTATTTGTTGTAGTTTTTCATTGCAATTTGTTCAAAAAATCACAAAAGTTCTGCAAAATTCATAAGCGAATGAAAAAAATGTTCAACATGCTTTACATTCGCAACCATTTCTGAAAAACGGAATATGTATTCATTAAACTTGTTTCCTCAACGCCGCCATGTCCGGTACACACAAGTATTGATATAATCACAAAAGTTTTTATACCTGGTTGCAAAGAAGATAAAATCGATCTCAGTGGATATAAAACTTTGCAACCTTGGACTTGAATCGAAATCATAATTTTTCAAGAAATACTAATCGTATTTTAACAACCCTAGGAAGGGACTTATATTACAATTATCCAGCTGTATACTTGGTTATCATTCGGGTTATGCCTTTTACATATTGTAGGTTCATTGAATCTGAATTCCTGTTAGTTGATACCGGTGTTTGATATTGTTTAGTTGTGTGTGGTATACTTTATCGAATACTAGTTTCCAACACTTCACTAGATTGTAGAAGTTCTGCTTTTTTTTAGAGGGTACAAAATTATATTCTTTCGTTTTTATCGTTTTTACCGTGTTACGGACGTGGTGGCAAATTAACGAAAATGTTCGACGGGAGGACTTCTCCATTTTCAACTTTATCGACTACTAGTTTCCAACACTTCACTAGATTGTAGAACTTCTGCTTTTTTTTAGAGGGTACAAAATTATCTTCTTTCGTTTTTATCGTTTTTTCCGTGTTACGGACGTGGTGGCAAATTAACGAAAATGTTCGACGGGAGGACTTCTCCATTTCCAACTTCTATCTGTAACTTTTGAGAAAATTTCGACACTTGTTTCAATCAATATATATTTTCCCTTTGACGCAAGAGGTTGCAAATTAAATTACTTCCCAACTTTCCAAGTTTTGCAGAACTTCTGGAATTTTTTTTCGAAAAACAAACAGTTCCGTTCTTTTTGAATAGTTGCAAATTCATCAGAAGATGTAAACAGCTATTTCTCGTCACTTCATAAATTTGCAGAACTTTTGTTTTTTTTTGTTTGGGAACAAATACCATAATGTTTTTCATTTTGATTATACCCTCATTTCCGTATTGCAGACGTGGTTGCAAATCAATGAAAACGTTTTATTAGAGGACTTCTTCGTTTGAACCTGTATTTAAATCTTCTGTGAAAATTTCGAAACTTGTTTTGATGGCATTAAACAACTTATTGCAAAAATATATTTTCCGTTTAACGCAAGAGGTTGCAAATTGAAGTACTCCTCAATAACATTATTTCGGTTTCATATGCAAGTTTGCAGAACTTTTGGATTTTTTTGTTAAATTAGGATTATTACCAATTCTTTTGGATGAAACGAATTGTTCCGTTTTGTTTAAATGGTTGCGAATCTACCACAAGATGTAAACTGCTGTTTCGCAATGATTCGTAAGTTTGCAGAACTTTCGCAAATAACCCCATACAAATAATGCGAATATTCACAAAATCCTGATTTTCAATATGTTCCGTTCAGAAGAAAGGGTTGCAAATTCAGACTCAATATCACTTAAACGTACTTTTCATTCTACTGAAGTTTCAAAACTTTTTTTTTAATTATTGTTAAATTTTGTGGAGTTGTTATTCTGGGATTTTATCCGTGGGTTCATCGGTATTGAGTTTCGACGTTTCGACAACATCTCAGTTGACATTTTCAAGAATGTCACTGCTCCTACTGGTTGTTCGAAAAACTGCCACTGACATTGGAAATGGGGGTTTTTTCGAAAAAAATACTTATTTTTACCAAATATTGCATTTGAAACAAATGATCCGTCATTTACTATCCATTCCGCAAGAAATCGTTCAGTCAGTGTAATAGATTCCCCCGAATTAATTGCCAACAATAACGCTTTAGATTTTTTTCCACCCTTTCCAGTGGCTTTCACTATCTTGGCATTTTTTTAATGTTCTTCAGGCATATATCTGGTAATATAGATTCCTTGTAGGTTGTTACCAACTTTGGTAGCTTTTCATCCTTCCATAATATTTCATCTCTTGCTATTTCTTCAATGAATATATTTCATTTGCGCTCCATTAGGTATAACTATTAGGTATAGAAACCACCAGAAAAATGAAAACGAATCCTAACCACTAGCGTTCTCTCAATCACAACCATCAGACTACAAACCGTATATCACCCTCCAAAAAACAGAAGTCACAAAAACGATTCACGTTATTGTGGAAATGCCCCTATGCATCCGGTGATTGCGTACTTGCTCAACCACCCAAATTGAGAGTCGAAGCAGGATATAAACATGTGTCAACTGAGAGAAAGGATGAATCGCCGACCCAGCTAGCACCTATATATATATATATATAGTGTCCGTCAGCATTCAGTAAGGGATGTATTATTCTATTTTATATATATATATATATATATATATATATATATATATATATATATATATATATATGGACAACTTTTTGTCTGAATGTTAATGGTTCAGTTTCTACCATGTTTTCCTAGTATCTACTTGAAATCGAATGGAATTATTGATTTTTATTAATTTTTCTGCAAATATTTATATTTTGATATTAACGAGCTAGTATGACATTGAAGTTGGTAGCGTCACAGATATCAATAAATGTATATGACCTCGGGTAACTTACGAACCCACGGGCCAGAGGCCCTCGACTCTGTAGATATTAGATAAACATCTACTGTTACCCGAGAAATTTTTCTCTAATGAAGAAGCAGCTATAGACCACACACGCATCGCCTTGATAAACCCTGTATAAGAATTTGTATAGCTCGCAAATCAGCAATTCCTTCACTAATAGTTCTTTATTTCTGTGAAAAAATTCTAATGAAAAACGGAACCTCTAGACCTACAAAATATAGACATTTTGGGTACTTGCATCATATTATACGTAGTGATTTTCAAAACTTTGAAATTCTGCTTTGCAGTTCAACACACATTCAAACGGTAGGTCTCAGTCTCAAGAATGTCCTTCCCTCCTTCCCCGTTTGTGAACACATGTTCCGCCTGTGATGATTTACGTCGTTTCCAGGGAATGGTTTGTTTTACGGAGGGGGAGAGAGTCATCTACTTGATAATGGCCAGAATAATTCTGTCTGGAAAATTTTTTTATTTGGAATGAACCTCCGGTAAAAATTGGATTTATGGAAGATTGACGACGGCAGCGCCAGATATTCACAAGAATCTGGCCACGTCGTGCTCTTTCGGTATACCTAAACAGTATACTATACATGGTAAACGTATAGTTCAAGATCTACAGATTTAGATTGATCTTCCTTACAGCAACCCGTGCTGAGCCTCATATCGATCAAAAAAGGTGTTTTGTCCTGATATTTGGGTCTGCTACAAAACCTGTATAAATGCAACAAATCTCGTGAGTGAGAATAACTTCTCTTGAGTGTAGTTTTTTTTACAATCCGGATACAAATTTCAATGTTCACTATATGCGCGGACCATGAATACACACATACATAATTATTATGCATTTTGAATGCCTACTTTTTTCATTGATTGATACACCAGCAAAACTCTTTCACGTTGTCGTTCTGGCTAATCTTATCAACCGGTGAATGGTCTCAAGAGTTGGGAAATATCTATCATAGAACTCAAAGAAGTATATAATTTGCAGGGTACAAAAACTGACAAAGTATCGACTAAATAATGTGAAATTGAAAATTATGGTTGAAGAGAGATCTCAGAGATTTTTGTCTTTTGAAAAAGTTTTCCATATTCTACGTCTTCGTATTCTCGTAATATAATCACCAAGTGACGATCACACACCCTCTAACGTGAAAATAACCTGACATCTGTGTTTCCATTCCTAACGTAGGTTTTTCTTATCATCGAGTCCCAGCTATTCAAAACGTTTTTCTCTCACAACTTTCCCGTTATCGATCCTGAGACGTTATTAAAGCCGAACTCCCGATCTGATTTATTATTCTTATCCTGCTGAATTTACATCCCAATATATTTTCCGCGAGAGATTCTCCGTCTTCAGGGAATTACCAATGTTACATCCTAGTATTTCCTCACAATTTTATCGCCACTAATAGGGCTGACGCTTCTTTGCGGAAAAAGACCCGATGGTTTCGGATTTTTTAGGTGAGTTTTGCAGTGCTCAGATAGGTTTCTGATCATTTCGGGGAATTATCGGAATTGAAGAGGAATCTGAAGGAATATGCTTTCGAATAATATCCAAATTTTGAAATAGTTGTATTCAGAATTGAAAATTGAAAACTGATATGATTCTGGTTTTCTTGATTCAACTGTTGTTCCGAGTAGTACTGTTCAGTCGATATCGGAATAGTAGTTTGTACAACAAGAGTGGATATGGCCAATATCCAGTCGAGTTATATACTGATTTTTTTTTCTTCGACCTGGTGAATATTTCAGAACTCTCTTTCAAGTATCATATTGATAATCAATTTTATTTGTAGAATATTTTTTCGATATTTATGGAAAACTCAAAGGAAAGAAACTTAATTTAATTCAATACTGAACGATAAAAATTAAATAAGTTAGGTCAAATAAAAAAAAATGCAAAAAAAGTCGGTATTGGTGAGACTCAAACCCACGACTTTGAATTGGATTGCTAACTCTCCAACCAACTACGCCACTTGGAGTGTATAATTGCAGTTGATAATTGACAATTCCACAAACAAAAACATCAATTGTGACAATTCAAACTTGACTCAGTGAACTGGAAAATAATTCAGATGTAAGAACATTCATTTATGCTTGAATGAAACAACTTGTATTTCGTGTTTGTAGGTGGACCGATCAGAATGTTGCCGTTTCTACAAGGATGTCCCTGGTAACCAAGTATTTTGTTCTCTGTGATTGGTGGAATTGCCTTGGCGATAATCTCTCTCTAGGAACGCGAAAATGCATTTTCTGGCCTTATTATACAAATAACTAGTGCATGAAAACTTTTTGTTTTCTTTCATGAAATGTGTACTCGAAAGGAGTAAGTAAATTATTGTCGATATTTCACGTCAGGTACAGTTTCTTACATTTATTGCTTCGAATAACTCCATAAAAAAGTCGAGAAGTGTCAAATCTGGCGAGCGGGCTGGCCATTCCGTAGGACCTCAACGGCCAATCTAACGACCGCGGAAAGTATTATCCAAATAGTTCCTATCTTTTCTGGAATAATGGGTGGTGCTCCATCTTTTTGGAATGCAATATCCCTATCGAATTCATCAGGATGCGTTTAGATGATTTCGGTGATTGGAGGGTCAACAGTAGTTTTCAGCATTTTGAAATTGTTTAATTTTGTTCAATGAGTAGAGGTCCTACAATATAGTTTCCCAAGATTCCTGCCCAAACGTTAATATTTTTTGGATAGTGAGTATGACTTTCCTAGAAAATGTGAGGATTGGTGACACCTCAACCACGGCAATTTTGTCTGTGAAAATTGCCGTTGGGAGAAAATGTACATTGGTCACTAAAAAAATATTGTGGAGATAGGTAGAATGCCTTAAAGTGGCTTCCGTCGTGATTTCGCAGAATTCTGTTCTTCGATCAGGGCAATCTTCAGTTAACTGGTGTACCATTTTGATTTTGTATGCATGATATTTTTTTATTCCCCTCAAAATGTTTCCACGCAGTGAAAGACACACCCCACAAACATTCGCCAAGGAGGAAGTAGACTGTTGAGGATGTAGTATAATCTCACCAATTATTGAACTTGCTGTTCTTCCGAAATGGACTGATGACCTGGGGTCTTTTTGTTCTTGATATAATTAATTTTTGTAGAAATATCGACGTTCCTCTAATCGAACATACTCGGCGTGAAATATCGGAAAGGCTGTTCTTATGTCAAGAAGTTCAAGGCAATCGTTCCGAGCATCTTCTGAACTGAACTCAGCTTATCTCCTCAAATCATAAAGTTGTACATCGATGTATTCGGGCAATTATTAAATGTTCCACCATTTTGTAGTAGGTGAGGATATTGACTTATATTATGATATATTCCAGAGTTGTACAGTATTCGCCAGGAGTTTCATAAGGATGTGTCACAAAACCTCCCTTCCCATTAATTTTTTTTTCCTGATGGCGCACAGTCACCACCCTCAAATTTTGATCTGTCAATTCTACTCCAAAATATATTATTCATGTATTAATTTCATTATACCAACTTTAAATTTTTTGATACGTTCAAGAATCAAAAACAGGGATACGTATCACAAGACCCCACTTTCCATTTAATTTTTTTCCAGATTCCGCACAGTCGTCAATTCTACTCCATAATATAGTATTCATGCTTTAATTTTATTATCTCAAGTTTACATTTTTTGAGTTGAGTTTCTAAAATAAAAGGGTGAGAACATTGAATAAATGCACTGTATGTGTAATTCGTCTGACATCAGTTCCTCCAATTTTAAAACAATTTTCTCAGAACTTTCAGTAATGATTTTATATCATTCTTATTCGTCATTGTAAAATATTTTTCCTCCAATTACTATGTACCCATGCGGGCCGTGCAAATAATTTTTCTGCATTTTCCAATTTCTACATAAAAGAAATGCACTGTTTGTGAGATCGTGGAGCATGAATCTAACTGAATTTCCGTTCCTGACGGTAATCTAGATGTATTATCACGAAATCTAGTTAACCCCCCAAGAATTGACTGCTAATATATCTTGCTCATTACGGCATTAAGCCAGTGAGAGACACTTCATGAATTATTAATCAAGTCATAGGGTGTTTACGAAAACATCAATTCGAATCAAGTGGATTGATGGTAAACAACGGCAGTGAAAGATAGGCTAGTAAATTCCGATGTGGCTGTGGACAACAGATTTTTCGTAGGATGAAAAATAAAGACAGGTCACGATCAAGTGTTAAGTATCAATTTGGTACATCTGGAAAGGGGTTCCAACGAGTAGGTGGAATGAAATGCTAAAGAAACTCAAGTATGTCCCTTCTTGAAACAACGCCCAATGTAATCTATCAAAAACTGCTCAACCGAAACTGATTTCGATATTGTCAGTTTCCGTAGAATAGTTTTGAGCTTGTTGGTCCTTATCAGAACAAGGTTATCTCAATATTTTCCTTTGAACACAAATCAGACCTATTAACTGAGTACTAAACAGTGACATGTAGTTGCGATTACCACAATTCAGATGGACACCTTGTCAAATGCAACTAGAACACCTTGTGATTAATGGAGGAAGGAAGACATAGAAGTCAGATTGAATTCTTTCATGAATTCGAAAAACAGTCTGGAAACAACAATTTTCGGACAATTTCCTGTTGATACTCACTTTTCACTTGTTTGAATTACCACATCCAGCGGATCCAGTGATGGGAAACAAAAATCTTTGTGTTACCATAAGAATAGACCTCTCTTCAGTTGTTTTTTATGATGATTTTTCATCATAACACTGCGTGAAGGCTATAGCGTTGTTTGAAAATGTATGGATTTCGTTTGCCAATCCATTACACCAATTGATGGAATAATTCACCAAAACAAATAGTAATAATCAACGGACTCTAATTCCAGAGTGAAACATAATTTACTGGAGCGAATCACAAACCCTGAAAACTAATTTCCATGAATCACAGCTCTGGTATTTTATGTGGATTTAATACAAAGAGAGTTTTTCTCTCTTTTTATACTGGATTGTGGTTTCATTGATTAACCTGGAGATTCATAATAATCATATCATTGATTTGTTGTCCGCAATAATTAAATGAATGATAGAATCGATTGAAAATGATTTGCAAAATTATAAATCACCATAGGAGCTGATCATTTGTGTTCCATAGACTCACTACCGAATTATTATATTTATTCACATGTGTGATAATCAAAGAAGTTTTTACATTTTTCTGTGTTGATATACGTGTGATCAAAATGCTTAGTGAAATAATTCATATGAGTGAATAAAATCTGAACAACTGGCAGTTTCAGGAGTCATGAAGTAAATGACAAATTTTCTACAAATCACCAAATTATGTGGGAGCAAACCATAGACGTTATAACTGATAGTATAACCTCTAAGCGAAATTCTTCCTCAATGTATCACATGAAGAGAGGTTTAGAAAGATAGAGTAAGTCAAGTAAAGAATTATCATTCTGCCCTTCACAATATAACTTCAATGCGCATATCCTTTCTCTCTCTCTATTGTATTCCGCGTCGTGTTATAAGAAAACTGTCAAAACGGCCATTTCATTATTTGTATTCTTTATGGAGCAAACCGATGCAGAAGTATCATCTGCGAAATTATGAATTCCAGTGGATTTTTTTCGATCAGAAAAGATATGTTGAGGAGAGTCCTGGTAACAGCTGAGCACAGATCAATTGCAATGAAGTCTGATCCTGAGGTACTCCTGCACTGCACAGGTTCGACAATTCAGAATAACCACACTAGTTGAACAATAATTTATATTTCGAATTATATTTGAGTTGTCCGACTCACCTGATACAACTACTTGCACGGACATGGCATTCCTCAAGGAATCCAACCTCCTTGTGGCATCCTTGGTAGGCGCAACGCACCGGTATTCACCGCCCTCTTGATATAGAACGCTGTCTAACCTTAATTCTTGAGAGGCGCCCAATGGTTCCAAACGACCTGTTCCTGGTTCCACTCGAGTCCAGCATCCTGTCGTACCTGGAACGAAAAATTACAATGTGAAATGTATTTATACTGAAAAAGAATAATTCGGTAAAATTATTCATGGTGGAAAGGAATCAAATGTTGCTCAAGCAAAAGTTCAATCTCATTAGCAATTGTAAACTTCCATTCTTATTCATTTAAATTGCCATTTTTCACATGGAAATTTACTTACAGTGGAGGTGAGAAGGAACTGGGTAAGTGAAAAACTTACAGTCGAACTCCTCCAAATATAATTTCATTACATATGTGTGTAGTCGGGGAACATACATCACATTACATGTAGTAAGAAGATTCACATTAGTAGGACAGTTTTCGAAGCATTAATCCTTCATCATCACCAGAATTTTTGGGTTAAAATGTGGTGGAAAACATTGACGAAGGTTTATAAAATTACGGATAAATACATTTTTTGGTTTTAAATTCAATGACTTTTTTCGTACTTCTGGTGGATCCCCAAATATTAGGGTGTGTGGTTGTTATGAAAAAAAACATTTGGAAAATTGCAACTCACAATCTTCAAACCATACGTTTCCTTTAGGAAACCAGATGGAGAATTGATAAAAGGTTGAAAATTTTAACTCCCGCCAGGAGTGCGAGGAAGATCATTGACATAATGCAATTTCTTTTGTTCAAAACCATTGTCATTTATACGGGAATCAAATAACATTCCTGAAAGATGAAGCAGCTTTCGATAATTTATCCGAGAAAGAAAAAATCGAAATGCATCAAAGTAAGATGATGATGTCAATTTTCTTTTTTTGATTCTCACCAAAAATCTACCTGTAGTATTTTGTGTGTTTATATTCTGGAATTAATTGATTCCGGAAAATTTCAAAGAATGGAAGTATATTTGATTTTAGAAACAACAATAGTTACATTTTGAAAATCAGCTAATATATCTATAAATGAATATATCTTTATTTCCAAAAGGTATACACCCACAATATTCACGAAGAAGCAAAATTTTTCATTTTGTCAGTTAGGATCATATTTTTTTCAATTGCAGAAAAAAAATACTTTCCCTTGGCGACTGCCTCCTTTTCCAAACCTTCTTTGGAAATCTGTAATGAGACTGATATTATAATAATTTGAGCTTTTTTTATCATTTTTAGGAAAGAGAAAACCCAAAAAATTCATTTTAGGATTTCTCGCATTTTTTCCTCGGGAATGAAAAAATTGAGATGGAATGAAAATGAGGGCTAGTTGCACCGCTCTGCTTCAGTAGGGATTTTTCTGAGCTAAGCTTAAATGCCATGGACTTGCCAACCAGCTTCCTTGTTCCTTAACGATTAAACCAAGCTTAGTTGAATCTCTATTGAGTTGGAGCGGTGCAATTGGCCGTTAGGGTTTCTGCCATTCACCATTATTCTGACCCAAAATATCGATAAGATGTATAACATTTTGATTTACTTCAAAGCAGATAAACTTATTTCAGAAGATGTCATATTTACTGGAATTGGCTGCTTCAAAGTCATATTTCATTTCATAACTGTTCATTCTCCAACACATTCTTATTCGATCGGAAAGGGAGGTTATATATGCATATCATATGTGAATGAAACTTCATATTATGCTTCTAGTGAATATTTTCAGAATGTACAGACTAGCCAGGCGGGACTATGGTTCCCATCGAACTACTCAGTAGTGACTAGAGATCGTGAAGAAAACATGCCTGTCTGGAGCACCTGGTTTTCAGATGGAGCGGGCGTTTACTTGTTTTTATGATGGAATTCATGCTTCTTTCAAACGCCCTGTGATAAACAGATACAATCTTGGGTCCCAACGAAATCGATTTCGAGAGAATTATGGTTCAGTCTAGAACAGTCAACATTCATACCTTGAACTCCTAACGGAATGTTTCCTCATCTGCCATCTAAAATGCTGTTGAACAGAGGGTGAATCGATAGTTAGAATTCGATTACTGTTGCAAAATACACTCGCACCCCTCAATCGCATTAGTTGCTTCGTCGTGAACTGCCTAAGCGGGAGCGCATAGCTTAGAAATATAATCAGACCCAAATTCATTCACAGTAATCCATGGTAATATTCGAAGCTCATAACTGCACTCGATCTTCCGCTTATTACACCTCGGCTCGAAAACAGGGACGTTTTCGGAAGTGATCCTATATTTCAGCAACTCATTAATGTCACAATCATACTTAGCAAAGCAAATCAACCTCTCTTTGAAACAGGAGTACCGAGACTTCATTCGGATTGTCTTTCATCAATTCATTGGGTTTCAACTGTGAATAACACTCTTCATGTTCACATTCTCCTCTCGACGAGCGACTTGGGAATTTTAATGAAGCAAATGAAATTGTATAGTCATTATCATCCACAGATCTAGTGATACTCAAGTCTTTGAAACAATTCCTTACTTACCAGTTGGAACTTTCTGTAGAAATCAATTACTCTAACACCAAACTCATATCATCTTCTTTCGACGCACGTTTCGCTTACAAGTTTATAGCATCTTCAATTGATACTGAATCTAAAGACGGATTAGTTTCAATCTAAGGTAATGCAAAGGCTACACTTTTGCCATGGTTTGCGTCCCAATTAATCAAATTCAATGTCAGTAAACATTTCTATTCGGTTGAGTAAGTGTCAATAGTGTCTAGCAACTAAAAACGGAATCTTTCGTCATTCCAAGGTGAAATGTTTCGAAAACTCAATGCTTCAACTTACTTTGCCAACATACCTTTCGACGTTTGATTTTTTGGTGCAGCACCAAGTAATGGTTAGAGCTGATTATTTCTAATAACAATTCATGAATGTTTAGTTCAAATTCCAAATGATCATCTATAGTTGCCGTTATCGTATTCAAATGTTATTGAAGAGAGCTAATGTATTTTCATTCTAAAGACGTCCCTGCTCGAGCGTGTCGTCTTATCACATCTTAATCAGTATGCACAACTACCCGGAGGTCTCGTCTCAAACTCTGGCTATATCCTTTAATCCTCACCATAACAATAACACGAGAAATTAAGTCAGTGAGTTCCTGGGAAATTGCAAATATTTAAGTACGCCATTCTCCTTGGGCAGAAACGAAATCATCCGAGTGTTGTTCTAAAAAGCTTGAGAACTCCCGGAGCACTTAACTTCTTGCTGCGGTATGCATATGTAAGCAAGGTAAACGATCAACTTGTGATGAGTTTACTTTATAGAGTCGGTTTATTCTCTGTCGAATGGCTACGTTCTACGTTCTACTAGCTACTCGAGGACGTGATGGAATCAGATACGACCCGTCCGTAGATGAGCGTGGGATGCGAGCAGAATCGAATGACCCTGAATCGAAAACAGGAAAACCAACTTGGTATCTCTATTGATTCATTCAAACCTAAATATATGAGAGTTTACGTCGCCAACTCGGTTTTTTCATTTTAGTTTATTTTCCGCAACGTTCGTTTCGCTAACAAAGTTGGCATATTGGGAAAAGAATTCCTAAAGTAACTCAGTTTCATCACAATACTATAAATTCAGGTACTACTTGCACTATTCTTCCTGTGAATAAGATTGACGACTATTTATCAAAACTATAATGGAGTCGATTGGATCTATAAACGAAATCTACATGGAAACGGTCCTGTGACACTACATTCAGCTATTTCTAGCCTTTCGAAGGCATGAGGCAAATTATCTAATGATATTTTTTTATAGAGTATCGAGGTGAATCAAAATGTTATGAATGAATTCAGAATGAAAGATTGTCAGGAGTTAGATGACACTGTTGGAAATATATGTTGTCATAAATCGGTTGGTGGGGAAATAAATGTTAAAATTTTCAAACTAGCTTTCTCTGTCAGTAGTGAACAATTATTATACATAATGAATAAGAATCTAATGGAGGGAAAGTTTCCTCATTCAGGGAAAATTTCAACTGTAACTCCAATCAGAAAAATCCAAAATACGTCTAAATGTGAAAAATTTAGGACATTAAATTCACTGCCTCCGTATGAAAAAGTAATAAAAATATTAGTTGAAAACCAAATTCTAGATCATACTGATACTCATTATTTACTCACAGGTTTTCAACCTGGATTTATTTAGGAAAACGTATTCATGTGAAATTGCATTACAAACATTGCTGAACAATTGGAAGTCATCGATTGATGAAGGCAAATTTGTTAGAGTTTCATTTTTAGATATCAAAAGAGCATTTGAAACTGTCAATAGGAAAATTCTTTTGGAAAAATTTTTCAAAATGAGACTGATAAGGAAATGAATTGGTCTGAATCTTATCTTGAGAATAGATTACAAATTACAAAATTTAATAATAACATTTCCAGTTATGTTTTGTCAAAACATGGTGTTCCGCAGGGTTCTGTTTTGGGACCACTTTTATAGATAAATGATATACATAAATGATATGATAAAGTAATAGAAAGTTGTCAGATACAATTGTTCGCTGATGACACTTATAGAAGAAATAATGGATTCTTTGGAGAAAGATGTCAAATATATAGAAAACTGGTTGGATTTAAATAGACCCAAACTGAACCCAGGTAAATCAAAGTTAATGCTACTTTCGAATAGACCAGTACAAAATCCAAGATCTTTTTCTATTGAGAATGAAAAAATCAAAATTGTTTCGGAATTCAAATATCTAGTTGTGTAGATAATTGACTGAATTTTAATGAGCATCTCACATATATTTCAGGAAAAATTGCTAGAAAAACTGGATTACTATCAAGAATTGAAAAACACCACAAAATTTGAATTATTTAGATCTATCATAGAACCCCACGTTCAATATTGTTCAACAATATTTTTCAGACTGAATAAAACTTAGATGGAAATTCTACAGAAATTGCAGAACAGGGCTTTGAGAGTAGTTTCAATGAAGATATCTATACCAAAGTATTATGGATGCAGTAGTCCCTTGACATTTTGAGTGTTAAACGGAGATTATATCTGAATACTTATATATTTTAATATAAATCAAAAAATGAGATGTTTCCCAAATACCTGAAAGACAAGTTAGAACTTTCAAGTTACAATACTAATTATAATACAAGGAATTCCACTGATTTTAAATTGGAAAAGGTATAGTACAAGTTATGGACAAAATCTAGTTTTTCATAAGGGCTTGAAAACTTTGAATGAATTGTCAATAGAAATAAAACATTTGGAGAGTTCAACAAATTCCCAAAAAAAATGTACAAATTTTGTTAACACGAACATTGACTTCTGAAAAATTTGGATTTTTTTGTCTCTAGAATAATGACTGATAGACTGAAATAATGATCTTCACATTCCTTGCATGATTTGATTGATTTTATAAAAAGTGTACGTGTGAAAATAATATATTCCAATTTTTTTTATATCAGTGATCAATGGTTGTAATAAGTAGCTTTGTAGCTGAATAAACTCATAATTATTATTATTATAGATCATTCTTGGCAACACTATATTTTTCTGTTCTTCCGTGTTGGATGTGAGCATAATAGGATATACCATTTGGAATGAAATGAAGACTATCATGAAAAATAGTAATTTACGTAACAAGTCCGGAAAATACTGTTTTTTTGGACGAGTGGGCAAAATTCTAGGACGAGCGTAGCGAGTCCTGGAAGTCTGCGAGTCCAAAAAAACTATTTTCGGTCGTGTTGCGTACACTATTTTTTCGGCAACCGACCCTCTTCCCGGACGCTTTTTCTTTGAGAAGGTAGCATTTTCCCGGCCTAGTCCGGAAGTACGTATTTCCCGGACTAGGCCGGGAAAATGCTACTTTCTCAAAGAAAAAGCGTACGGGAAGTACCCACTTCCCGGACGGTTGCCGAAAAAATATCTTCTTTTAACTGCTTATTTTGTTCCAATGGCTTGCTGACTTTGACCAATGTATCTTGTATGACAGCGTTTATAATTGATTGGTATTTTCCTGATTTTCCAGTTTTTTGTTATTTAAATCACCTAGGAGTAATTGTTTTCATCGGAGGTTTTATGTGCAACTCTTATACAGCCATTTTTGGGGAATAACTCTAAACCTCTTAGAAGATACATTTCAAAAAACGACGTTACAGTCTTCGGATATAACGGGATATGACAAAAGCATTGTGTTCAATAGATTAGTTCTTTTCCAAACTATCTTTTCACTATCAGAACTCAATACGAATCAGTTGATGAGAATCGTTTGCAAAAAGTATTCTGAAAAATAATGTCCAAAAGCTATGAATTTCGGAACATCACGCACATCACACAGAGTATTTGGCGATAACTCACCTCAGGCGTTAACAACGGTACATAGGAATAACTGTGCATAGGTATATGATGTGCATTCATGCATCGAAACAGTGCATCGTTTGGAGATGAAAAACAAACAAACCGAAACGGTAATATTCTCCTAGCAGGATTTGAAATAGTATTTGTAGCACGACTATTATCATTCGAGAGAATAATAAGAGCAGAAGGAAACAAAAACCCATTATTTTCTCTATATTCTGAAAGAGGAATCGATCCCGAAACAAATCCTAGAGATATCTCACAAGTTCTGAGTGGTTTTGGTTCGGACTCCTTTTGTCTATATGAATAAATATATTGAAACCTGTTACAAAAAGCTTATATGAGATGAAAAAAATGTCAGTTGAATTAATAAATTCTTAATAATGTAATTGAAATACTCGGTGAAACAAATATATCTCTCAAACTTTGAAAACAATAATGAGAATAAACCAATTCCGTCCAATAGATTTTTTTTTCAAAAAAGGCACTCAAATTCAAACAAAAATATCAAAATTAATTTTGGTCAAAGAATAAAATATTTAAAATTCAATTGACCAAAAAAGTTGAACTGTGAAATAAAATTAAAATTTTGAATGTAGAATAGTAAAATCAATAGAATTCCAATGAAGAAACATGAATCATTATGAACAAATGTTGAAACGAAGTTTCAAGTTGAATGCACTCACGTTTCTATCGCTGGTATCCGCAGTCGTCTTCTGATGATGACTGACAACATTTCGAGGTATGATCGGTTATAAAGACTCAAATTCCTTATGGTGGGAAAGAAGTGTTGAACCAAAGATGTTCCATGAAGGGAGAAGAGGGTGCTACTAATAATGCGCGATGATTGGTTTCGAAGGGAAGAATATGTTTTGGGCAAGTTCTCGTTAGACGAGCCGAGGTTGGTCCATCTTTCGGATGAGTGTTTTTTCATACATACAGATCCATACGAATGGGAAACCCTGTAATGTTCAAAGAACACCGCGCGGATCAAGGGGCAGGGGATACGAATTAACATTCACTCTAAATTTTCAAAGTTCATAGGCCTTAGAAAAAACCTCTCCCGTTGAGGAGTTTCAAATTCAAACTTTTCCATTGAAAAACTAACCTTGAGCAAATGCGGTTCGACAGGTCTTCAAGCTCACAACAAAGGGGTGGAAATTCCTCACTAGTCGGGTCATCTATGTTGTACTGCCGAGTGTGGAACGATTGACGGCAATTCAGAAGAGCACCGGCCGTGACAATATCTATAGAAAAGAGACAATTTTCCGACCCATTCATGATGTTCCAACGAAAAAAACACAACAGAAAGGAAGAAGAACCTCGCGCCAATACAACCTTCTTCCGCTGAATTCAATCAGCGCGCCTCATTAGTAGCACCCACTTGAATCATTGGTATCACAGCCTTTCCCTACCATGGAAATGTGGGTCTTTATAACCGAACATACTTCGAAATGTTGTCAGTCACCACCCGACGACGATTGCGGATACCAGCGATAGAAACGTCGTGAGTACATTCAATTTGAAATTTCGTTTCAACATTTCTTCATAACGATTCATATTTTTCATTCGAATGTGTTTGTCATTACTTCTCAAATTCATGTCACCATATTAACCTTTTTGATTAATTCAATTTTTAATTTTTATCCTTCGACCAAAATCAATTTCAATCTTCTGGTTTGGATTCGAGATTTTTATTCGATTGAATTCTCTTTGAACATTTATTTGGCAGGATTTTTTCATCCTTATTTTTGATTTTCGATTAACTATATACTGGTCATTCATTTCCAAAGTTTGAGGATTATATGTCTGATTACTTCATCGTGTATTTCAATCCCATCATTCGTAATTTACTGGTTTGATGAATATATCCTTTCATTCCATTTTTTATAATGGGTTTCAATATAGTTGATTATATAGACAATGAAAATCCACATCAATGCTAGCAAGCAAGGAACATTCAAGGACGCGTTACAAGGTCTGATTTTCTCTGGGATTTCAGTATAAGCGAAACGCCCTCTGGTGATCAGTTTCAAACAATGTCAAAAAAATGTCAAAGCGGTGCTTATCAGTTGGAGTCTTGGTCGAAGTGGAGCTGCGATATCATTATTAAATTTTGGAATATGATTGAAATTATTACTAATGTTTATCAAGCACGATTTATGGTTGACGTTCACAAAACACAAAAGCCTAAAAACTGTGAGTCGCTCACAAAATTTCAAAGATTGGAATTTTCAAACAACGTCAAAGTACCATCACACTCTAGCCTCTTCCATAGAACCAATATTTCATATCTTTAGTCGTGCAATCTCTTTCCGTTTCGAGAAAAATGTTGTAGCAAGTATCAGTTGAAACTTTTTCTTTTATCGAAGATTGGTAAAGAATATTAAAAGAGCCTTAACATGATGAAATAGTACTCAACAGAAATTGAATAATTCAATTTCAGTACGTGTATGATCTGACGTTTCACGTTTGAAATTCGAAGTTTTCCCCAATTGTGAGATGAATGGCGGAACTTCGAGTAGTACAGAGGAAATCATAATCTTAAGGCCACTTTTGCATTGTCTGTTTACCTTATAGTCAGCATCACGACACGACGAAGAGTCTCACAATTCCTATGAAAAACTTTATCATAAATCAACATTTATTCCGCAAATAGCGACTACGTTGTTTACTATTAATTTCTAATTCTCAAAATGAATTATAAATGGACTTCAAGGGCTCCAATAACGATTATTTTCTCCCTTCCTCTTTTCATAAAATCAGAATTAGCCAGTTGAATCAGAAATATTCCAGTTTTATCGAGGTAAATTGAGAGACAAGTAATATCGTACCGAGAAATATTGTATAATTTACAACTAATGAATTATAAAATGAAATAATATTCAAATCGTAGTAAACTATCATCTATGGATTGTGGAAACAACAATTTTCAAGTATGAATGATTCAAATGATGTTAATTTGGGCATATAAAGAAAATGGACATTTCAAGTGGAGGGACTCGTTAAGTGTATAGTTGATGCTTGAAAATCCGGAGGCATCTTGGAAATTTCCGAAAAGATTACCTCACGGTAATTTTCAACTTCCATTCTACGAGCATAAGTTATCCCCACTTTGGAAATGCCAGCAAAACTACCAACCAACTGGAAAGAAAGTCATTGAAAAGTTGTGGTCTTTCACATTTCTTTCGTTTGAACTTTCTGAATGTGCTGCGAAGTTGTTCTTCAGATTTTGTTCGACATATAACTTTCTGAATATCGAATGGGTTTCATCAACTTTGTTCAAATTCGAATAAATTTTATTTGTTATAGCGACCCTTGCGAAGTTTCACAGTAACTCAAAAAGATGGGACCACAATAGGCTAGAAATATGAAAAGATTTCCCCAATTTACATTCATCAGGTGATATATGGATGGGATGGATAGGAAAGGATTTACTGAAATGGCTGAGTCCATATGTTTTATGTGTTTTCAGCTCTTATTATCTCTAAACAGTTGATAAGACTGGATGATAGTTTCTGATATGAATGAAAGGGGCTTTTTGTGAATTGTTTGTTACCCGAAGCACGTTCTCAGTGTTGTGATTTTCAAAATACCGTTGTCATACATATATTTCCATAAGAGTGCGAATCTTCATCTAGTAAATAATCTCCTCAAATTGTCAATAATAGCACGACAAATTCGACACCTACGGCGAATGATTACACTTAATGAAAAAAAATTAACTCCTGGATAAAAAACATCAGTCAAAATTAATTTCAACAGTGTTCAAAAGTCAATATAAGTAGAAATATTATACAGTAAAAAATATAAATGAAATTGGACAATTCCAATATATGATTGGCAATAAATAAGAATAAAAAAAAGAATCAAATAACATCTAAAGGGGAAGATTCTCCTTGTTCATAAAACAAAATATACGCATCGGCAGTCACAAGAGATTTGGAGGAGATTGGTGCCACTTGGGAATCATTGTATTCATACCACTTTCCAACATAAGGATGTCGACAGCAAGCCGTGTAATGTCCACTGTATGTAGTGCCGTTGTGATTGGAGAATGCTTAAAGATTGTAGCAACTGAGGGCTACATTACCTGTTGCGTAAATGCTCATGTCCAGACCTTCCAAAGGGAAATCTACGTTGACATTTAATTTTGCTCTCGAACCGTCTGTTACAGAAAATCGTTAAAGATGGATCACTAAAACCCTGGGCAACTTATGGATTGCCAAAGATTTCAAGCACTTTCGTTTTTCTTTACACTTAGAACATGTTGGCTTCTCATTGCCATCCAAATTTCTTCTCTCCTAAAAAAATCTAAACAATGCGATAATCTGAGTTCACCAGTTATTCGTGGAATAGGCAACGAAAGATCCCAAAATGGCTCATTGCACACAGAACAGTGACCACAATATGTGCATTTTAACGTCGATTTTTATTGTCCGACGAAGTTGTCCAGTATGTTGGAATTGTCTAACCATGAATTCTGCATTTTCCCAGTGTCGATTTCTGTTGGGATTTGTTTGTGTTTTTTATGGCTCCATTGACATCTTCGTGCAGTCCCTCAAGCAGGTATCTCAAAAATTCATGGGCATCTTGTTGTGCATTACCCAAGAAACGAGGAGCGAATCGTTGAATTTGGTTCTTCAAGTAAAATGTGTTTACAACTCTGTCAGAAGAATCTTCTGACCATAACTCCTTGACGACCTCTGCGAAAACCTCAATTACAGCGCCCTTTTCATTCAAGGTATTGATGTCCTTTATGTATTCATCCTCCTTCAAGAATTCTAACAACCATCTCGTGTTAGATAAACATTGAATGACACTGTTCATGAAACAAGTGTTTCCGATATTCTTAAGTCCAATCAGGCCAAGTGTCTTTCCACTACTGTCCTCTTCCGAGTGGTCTCTCCTACAGTGATGATCTCTGTCAAAGGAAAGGTGTGACAAGGAACTGGAATTCGATTTTG
>JAVJAQ010003956.1:66918-96740 GCA_032362365.1 Zygogramma bicolorata
TCGAAAATCTGTCACATGAATATAAATAGCATTGCAAAGAATTTTGACGAACTTTGCATATTTACGAAGGAATTGAACTCAGTTTTCGATATTATTCCAAGTCAAACTTGGAAATGTCATAATGTTGATCTATACAGCTTTGAGGGTTTTGTCACTGTTTATAATGAGGGAAGCTTGAATCAAAAGGATGGAATTATTACATTGATCAGAGATAACTTGAGTTTTGAGAAGCATATTTTCAAACTTGGTCAGGTTACAGGAATGACAATTATAATCACAGCCAAAAACAGTCCACACAGATAGGTTAGACCGACTGCTTAACAATTTCAAAAAATGTGTTCGCCAACAGACAATATTCACAAAATTGTATCTCAAATCAAAAATACGTTAAAAGGCTTAATTTTCTGATATTGCGAAACTGGTAGAACTATGACACTGATCCATGGCATTTTTGAAAAAAATACAACGCAGTTTCATTAGACTTTGTTGACTTTGGGCTGCAATTATTTTTGTTTCTATTACCACCCACTTCGCATAGTCGCACTATCAGTTGAATGTTTTATTGAAATTGCCCAAAAAGAACCTAAGAAAATCCTCAGAATATTATGAACTACAAAAAATGTAAGTGTATCGCGAACATATCGTTTTGTAGGATCATGAAAACAACAAACTCAACTATTATCCTCCATTTCATTTTCATACTCTACGAACGAAAGTAATCTGCCATCCACTGACACCGACGAATACGAACGCCAGTTAATGAATGGTTCAGATGTTGTCTGCTGTCACCATATTTCCTTTCAGCTTGCGCCTCTATTCGAGCCACAATTCATTGCCGCCACATCTATCCCACGACATCGCCACGCGAAAAACGTGTCGGGTGCTCCCTCAACCGAACCGATGGGGAAAATCTGCGGAAAAACTACTTCTGCCCGAAACTAAATCAACTAGAAGTTTCATCCGTCCCGCGTTTACCCCCTCTCATTCACCGCAACCTCCATAAATAGTTGTGGTGAGTGGATTAGTTGGTGAAGTTTTCGTAAATGAGTTAGAGCGTCAGCAGCAGATATCGTTTGATTACAACCGAGGACACGTTCTATAACTCCGCGGCAGGGCCGGCCCTGGGGCGATTCTGAGTCAGGGGTGGCATTTTCCTGTAGGTACGAACTTTTCAAACCCTTTCCATCCCAGTGATGCCATTTAAGGCATCATCAAATTTCTACCAATTGTTTATAGAGATATAGTTAATCAATGCCTGTGTAAAAAGTATTTGAAGCGTTTTTGTTACGCCATCTGCAGTATAATGTCGATATTTCCGTTTACTTGACAATACACGACAAAGTTTCCTACTCTGAAGGAAATTGAAGGTGCAGAGTTTCTGTCTGTCAGTTTGACTGAAATGTTAAGAGAAGGATAATTGAGCTTCAAAATGGCGTTGACGATAGAAGTTAAGATAGGAAATGGAAGTTTAGACAATTAAATGAATTTCAAAACATTATCTACGACATTGACAAAGATTGCAACTTCTTTTTCTGAATTAATTGCAATCTTCTGGTATTATGTATAAGTGATCAAGAAACTGTTTGATTCAGGCTACGACTTCCATAAAAAAAATGAAAGAAAAGACGTGACTTGGAAACGAAATCATCGGTGCCATATACCCGTAGTATCCATCCCTTCAAATTGTTGGCTATTTCTCTCATGGTATTCTCTATACACAATGGAAATATATAAGTTATTGAGCCAATTGATGGTTACAGAATTATTCAATAATACTTGTATAAGTGTTTTATAGATGTCGCATACATAGCCTGCTGATATTTTATTTTGTAAGGTCAAAATCAGTCGTTAGTAATAGCGTGTGCAGCAATTTTTTCAAAACTTAGTTGACAATTGGTTCAAAAACACAATTATGCCAATTGGCGCCTTCGGGAATAGATGATGCAACAATAGAAAATGACAAAAACTATATTCCTTCCTTCGGGCGGCCCTTAGTTTCGAAAAAAAATTGGTATCAACTTTTTCATTATGTGGCGCTGATTACGTATACGAAGTCAAAACGTGGCGCTCTATCTTCGTTCGGAGGTTATTGCTCTCAGAAGTTCGGAAAAAGGTTATATTCCTCGTTCTTTTTGTCACCAGTAAAAAGATCAGAAGCTCACGTTTGTATTCCTTGGGTGTTCGGTACACATCATTATACTCTTCTTGAAAATCTCCAACGTTTGTCAATTTAAAAGTCTAGAAATAATTCCTGATAAGATTTAGACGTTATATCGCTATTTGACCTAACCTAACCTCAAATTCGTACACATCAACCAGAAGAAAAAATGAAGAAAAATATGTACCACTGATTGCATTCATTCGATTTTCTTGCGAATGAATCACAAACTGAACTTGCTTCTCAATTTCATCTTTGTAACAATTCCAACTCATGTACATGCATTATGCCTATGCATATGATTCCATATAACGTCAAGATTTCACTTCAAAAAAATATATATATTTATATTTTTCTGCATAATCTCCATTTGAAGGTAAACGATGGAAAAAATTGGAATATTAGTTTTCCTTCCAAAAGTAATAAATTGGACTGGAAAGGGTTGAGAGAAGAGAATTGTTCGATCTATGTATCAATATGGACTTTATAATATCGGATTCCTAGCACGAGTAAAGGAAACATTCAGAATATTCATTCTACAAGTTAGCTCCATGGTTTATTATGTTGGAGACCAAGCTATTAATTGATTTCCTGATCGGCCAAATTTTTAAATGCAATCGGTATCCGGGAACTTCATCTCATTCCATTTTATGTTTGAGATACGAAATTCAACTCAGTTCGCTGCTGTTAGATATTTTGAGCATATGGGTGAAGAAAAATACATTTTCTGAATCACCATATAGATATAGACGTAATTCAGTGAGTGCTTTCGACGTAGCAGACTTTTTCTAGTATCAAGTAACACTTGCTTGGTGAATCCACAAGCTAAAAAGGTTTTTCAATTGTTGACACAATCGCTACACATACTGGATATGTATATGAGACCTATGGATGTTTGAATTTACAATAGGATGAACACAATAGATAGATAGAGATAGATAGATAGATAGATAGAGATAGATAGATAATTAATTTTCAAAGATTAGTATTTACATATCACAGGACTAGTCATACATTCATAAATTTTTGAAAATAGGTCAAAAAATTTACAAAATACAGCACAAATATTAATATACAAAAATGTCCACAAATAAAAAAAAATACACATGAAAGTGTTCAGTTAAATGTCCCCCTAGTTCTCTGAAAATATTCTTCGAGTATATAAGGCTCAAGGTTACCTAGAAAAACCTTGCAAGCCCTCAGGAATGCTCCAGCAACACCGGTGCTCTTTATTTCTGATGGAAGATTATTATAGAATTTCATAGCCTTATATACAGTGCTTTTTTCATAAATGGCCTTCTTATGCAGTGGATATGAATAATCGTTTTTGCTCCTGGTTGAGTGATCATGCGATTTTTTGTATGTTTCAAAATATTTTGGTTGTTTAATTAGGAATTTTATACATTCGTATATATATATTGCAGGTACTGTTAACATTTTATCAATTAACAAGCTTTTATTAGCTTGGGTTGTAACTATGTATGTAACGGAATCTTTGAGCATAATTTTCACCAATTTCCAGAAGTCTGATTAATTTGAAACTTTGCATACGTATCAAGGACCGATGACAATGCAATAATTTGATCATAGTTTTCCATTATTAATTATTATTAATCAATTAATTATTATTAATTAATTAATTATTATTAATTAATTAATTATTTTGCAGTAATTTATCTAGGCTCGCGATTGTTTGCTGCTGGACAAGCCTATGTAGCACTTTGTCGTGTAAGATCTTTAGACGGTATTCGGATTGAAGAACTTGATTGCTCTAAGTTAACAGGAAATACCCCATGCAATAGTGAAGCTTTAAATGAAATGTGTAGCATTCAAAATGCCACATTGTTAATATAGTTACTTTTCTTTTTGGAATTATTACCAAAATGCAGGCAGTAGCCAATTTGAAATTTTACATTGACCTTTAGGCCATATTCTAATTGAATACTTTGCAAATTACTCATATTCCATGTTCGTTCGATAGTGATGATTGGGTTTGAATTATTGTACTCCGGCAGTGAGCTGTACTGGTCTTGCGCTAGTCGCCAATAGATGGCGCAAGCCTTCCGTTTCAACACATTAATTAAGTTCGAAATGCGCAAGTTTAACGGATAGAAAACCGAAAAAGGGGAGAATAGTTTAGTGAAGTTTGAAGGTTCAAAGATAGGCGTTGAGCAGATTGAAATAACAAATGCATTTTTCCATGTTGTTTCTTGAATATAAAGAAATATCCAATTGCTTGTGGGAATGCTGAAGGCTGATGTTCCTGTTAATCATTTTGGTACTGTGTTGCATGACCTATAAAGAAGCGACATGCCGAAAAAGAACCGGCGTGGGTTCGCTAACGCCGCCATTGCAATCGGCCATTGAAGTTGAAAGTAAATTTCAAACCCTCTACGATGGTGAGGTGAGTTAGTTGAGGGAATTTTCAAAGTACGAGGGATTAGGGATGTCACAATTCTCTTCTCCACTCCATGTAATTCTCTTGTTCGAACCACATAACTTTTTTTTAGGGTTTTTATCATGGGCATCATCCATGCCTGAGTTTGCTGTATTTCGAATTCGAGGATGCTATAGACATTCACATACATAATTTGAGGAAGTTGAATGGGAGTCCTTTTCTTTGGAGCCCTCGGGTCGACCTAGGAGGCCTAATAATTGTGGTATCTGTGGGCAATCTCCACCATTCTATATTAGATTTATATTGGAAAGTAACCTGGAAACTGGAATCCTTGACGACTGCCCAAGCCCAGTATCCCTGTTCTGTTCAACTAGTCGTCGTAGTCTTGATAGAGGAATGGACTTGTTTCGCACCACACCTTCGGGTACTGGTGAACGGTATTTAAACTTCAAAATCACTCCCACTGCCATGCAGGCGAATGAATATGGTTTTATATAAGAATTTATTTTATATATGTATTTAATATTTTGGGGAGTTCTTCGTAAGATTTATTCATGAATATTAGTTGAATATTTTCCTGAGTGGATTACAGCTGTAAACCGAAGCATAGTACTATGACAAGGGTAGGAACTGATTAAGTTTTCTTATTTTCTATTCAATTGAATTGATGACGGTATTGGTACCTGATACTTGGTAAAATTTATAAGGGTAATGTAATAAGTGAATACATTCATTAAAAGGGGTTAAAAATTTAAATCAGTGTTTGACTACAGTACTCACAATCTATCAGAAAATAATTAACATCAGCTTATATATCATCTAGTTTTCCTGGTTGAATTAGGTAAGTTCACATGTTTAAAATGGCCAGGTGGCGCTCAACATTTTTTGCATAACATCATACCTCACCTATGACCCATAAATTGCTCATTGATGAAAAGCACCGTGCCTGTAACCCAAGTTTCGATTAAAGAAAAAAAGTAAGTTACAGAAAGTGGCGCCCAACGTGGGGCCTGAGGTATTTTTTTGATTTTTTTTAAACAAAGAAAAAAAATCCAACAGATAATCAATCTGAATAAATTGTGAGTATTTGGTAGTAAACATTTCAGGAAATTTTAAAGAATAACTTTTTTTTCGCGAGGAAGTTAGAGTTTCTAACATTGTCAGATTTTCTATTTGACTGTATGACCACAATATTCTTTATCAAGAACTACTTATGATTTGATTTTGAATTACTCAGGGTTATAGAGTTCAATTTTATTCACAATGGAGGAGTATTTCAAGCCTAATCATTTACTGTCGGAAGAACTGGACTATGAACTGAAAATCAGGGAAGTCACTTCTAGCAGAAACCAAAATGATAAAAGAAAGATTTTAGCTCGTCTTTTAGATAAAGAAAAGAATAATGTAGGTGCTTTAATTAATATGAGTACATATGAGTTTGATTTTGAAACTGAAAAGGCTGCCATAGAAGCTACTATGACAAGCATACAACTTGATATGGCAGACTTTGAAGGTACAACTAGTGACAATTTGTTTTTGAGATTGAAGTCAAGAATTATTCACCTTGCTGCTCGTATCAAAAGGATGCCATTAGTAGATGATGGATCTGTAGAATTTAAAACTAGAAAAGAATATCAAAATGAAAGTTACACATCTTGTATGTTATTAGAAGGGGAACTTTATGAAAAAGCTAAACCACCCTCAGAAACGGTTCTTGCTGATCACCTTAATAGCACTATGAATCCAGTTATCCATGTCCCTGCTCCTGTAGTGACCTATGCTTCGCAGTCCAAACCAATCTCCGATTGGGGTGCAAAATTTAACATGGATCCTAAGAATGTTTTTCCATTTTTAGAAAAAGTTACCGAATTAGCAAAATCTCGTAAGGTTGATGAGCAGGATCTTTTTAATTCTGCTGTTGAATTTTTTGTTGGGGATGCTTTCATATGGTATCGGAGCATTCAAAATAAAGTCAATGATTGGAAAGCTCTAGTCGAACTTTTGAAGAAAGATTTTTTACCACCTGATATTGATGATGATATCTGGGAACAGATTAAACTTTACAAACAAAAAAAGTATGAAAAAATTACCATTTTCATTGCACATATGTAAAATATGTTCAGTCGTTTGAGCAGACCACCCCATGAAACAACTAAGGTCAAATATGTTAAAAATAATCTGTTGCCAGAATACCTTTCCCAGTTGGCTTTACAGGAAATTGCTGATATCGATACCCTTCGGGAGTTAGTAAAAAAGTTAGAAGAAGCCAATGTAAATAAATCAAAAAATTTTCAATTCAAAAGACCCTTTGAGAACCAAGTAGCTACAACTACTGCAAATTTTAACTCGAATTCAAGAGCCGATAAAGATTATCATAATAGGTTTAAAACAAAATCCAATCATAATTTTAGAAATTCTGCTTCCACCCGTTTTCAACCCCCAGCTCAACCTTCAACTTCTCAAAATGATAATAACAATGGTAATAGAAACAAAGCTCCCATAGTTTGTTGGAACTGTGGTCAGTTGAACCACCGATTCACCAATTGTTTGTTGAAAAGAAAGATGTTTAGTTATAAATGTGGTAAAAGTGATATTTTATCCAAAGACTGCAATTGTTCAAAAAACGAATGAATCACAGAAGGGTATATGGCCGTCCCTCCTCTGTTAATGCAAAGGCCAAAACTGAATTAAATCAAAAATTAAGTTTGTCTAAAAATTCTCAAAATCTCTCAAACCCAAACCATGTATCTCCTTTATTTATTCCAAAAGAACTAGATAATAGGCCATATATTTCAGTAAAATTATTTGATAGTGATATTGTTGTACTTTTTGACTCTGGAGCGACCATCTCTGTGGTGGGAGAAAATGGTTTAGATGTGTTGAAATTTTTTCAAATAGAGATTATTCCGAGTGAAACCAAAACCATTTCAACTGCAGATGGTACTCAAAAAGTAGTAAAAGGTATTGTAGATTTGCCAATATGTGTCAATAGTACTTGTCAAATAGTGAGGGCATTGGTTGTCCCTTCGATTTCTCATCCGTTTATTTTTGGTAGCGACTTTGCCAAACAGTTTGAAATTTTTGTAGATTTCAAAAATAATGAATGGTTTATTCAAAGTAAGATTTGTGATTCAACAATAGATGTTTTCAGAGGTAAAACTCACCCAAAAATTATCTCTTCTCTTTCAACCGATAAATTAGACGATGAACAGAAGATAGAAGTGAAAAAGGTTTGTCAATTATATGAGGAAATTAGTAGTGAAAAGGGTTTAGGTCGAACTCAGGCCATTCGCATGTGTATAGACACAGGTAATCATAAGCCGTTTAAGAAAAAACAATATCCAATGAGTCCATATATGTTGAAAATTCTCAATCAAGAACTTGATGAAATGCTGAGGTTGGGTGTTGTGAGAGAATCCAATAGTCCTTGGTGTAGCCCTGTTCTATTGGTGAAAAAAAATTCTAATCAATACAGGTTCTGTTTTGATGGGCGAGCACTTAATGAAATAACTCGACATGATTCGTATCCCTTGCCTAATGTTGACAGGATTCTTACTCAGTTGCGAGACGCAAAGTTTATTACATCATTAGATTTGTCCAAAGCCTTTTGGCAAATAGAATTAGACGAACAATCCAAAGAAAAGACTGCATTCAGTGTACCAGGCCGAGGGCTATTCGAATTTCAGGTCATGCCATTTGGTCTCTGTAACAGTGCGCAGACGCAACAACGATTGGTTGATGCTTTATTCGGACCAAAGTATGAGCCCAACATCTTTACATATATTGACTAGTAAAACTTTTGAAGAACATATTAAATTGCTAATTGAAGTAAAGGATATCCTTAAAAGGGCTGGTTTAACGATCAATACGCAGAAATGTAATTTCTTCCGAACAGAATTGAAATTTTTAGGCTATATTGTTAGTGGTAACGGCTTACGCACAGACCCTGACAAGGTTTCCGCCATGGTCAATTACCCGAGACCTACCAATGTGACTGAAGTCAAACGTTTCATAGGGATGTGTTCATGGTATCGCCGCTTCATAAAACATTTTTCGTCCATGACTTCACCACTTAATGATTTAATAAAAGGCAAAAAGAAAAAACAACCAATCGTTTGGAATTCAGAAGCAGAAAATTCCTTTCTAAAAATTAAAGAGGCTTTAGTGTCAGCCCCTCTATTAGTCCAACCTGATTTCACTAAAGAATTCACTGTTCAATCGGATGCCTGTGATGTGGGAATTGGTGGAGTTTTGACTCAAATTTTAGACGGAGAGGAGCGTGTAATTGCGTATGCTAGTAGATCCCTATCACGGTCTGAGAGAAATTATTCGGTAACTGAGAAGGAATGCTTAGCTTTAATATTTTGCATAGAAAAGTTTCGACCTTTTATCGAGGGTGTCCGTTTCACTGCAGTTGTTGATCATTTTTCCTTACTTTGGCTTAATAACATCAAATCCCCTTGTGGAAAATTAGCTCGGTGGGCAATTCGGTTACGCCAACATAATTTTACCCTGGTCCATAGGAAAGGAACTTCTAATGTGGTCCCAGACGCCCTGTCTAGGATACCGGAATCCTTCCCTGAAGTTTCTCTATTAGAAATCACAGATGAGAGTTCTGATCCATTTTATGTTAAATTGAGAAAGGACATTTTGCAATCTCCAGAGGCTTATCCTCAGTGGAAGGTAGAAAATAATCTCATCTATAAATTTATTCCATCTAAGTTACCTTTGAAAACAAATTTAAGTGAATACAAATTATTAGTTCCAAAACACCAAAGACAAAATGTAATAAAATCATGTCATGATCCGAGTACTTGTGCACATTTTGGATTTTTCAAAACGTTCTCCAGGGTACAAGAGAACTATTATTGGCCTAAAATGCGAAAAGATATTTTGAGGTATGTTAAAAGATGCAAGGTATGCGGTTCTCAAAAAGTTTCATCGTCGCCTCGAATTGGTAAAATGGGATTAGAAAAGGATGTACAATATCCGTGGCAAATTATTAGTGTTGATCTTGTAGGACCTTTTCCGAGATCTACAAAAGGGAATAATTTTCTGTTGGTCGTAGGTGACTGGTTCACAAAATACACCCTTTTATTTCCTTTAAAAAAGGCTACAGCTCCAAATATTGTTAAAATTATGGAGAATGATGTTTTTCTGATGTTTGGTGTGCCTCAAATAATATTATGTGATAACGGTTCTCAATTTGCTGGATCCGTATTCAAGTCGTTAATGAAGGAGTATCAAGTTCAAAAAATTTGGTTCACGCCCCGTTACTCACCACAGTGCAACTTCGTAGAAAGGGTAAATCGGACAGTTGGAACAGCTATCAGATGTTATGTAAAGGAGCATAAAAATTGGGATGTAGAACTGCCAAAAATCAGACAAGCTATCAACACAGCTCGTCATGAAGTAACCGGCTATACGCCAGCTTTTTTAAATTTTGCTAGACACATCCCGCTATCAGGTAATTTTTATGGTAATGTTGAATCGACGGCCGATTTAGAAGTCACCCCAGGTGATCGTCAGTCATACGCCAGTGAAATGGACGGACTTGTCCAAGTTTTTGAGGATGTTAGGAAAAAATTGCATAAATCTTATCAAAGAAATGCGCGTAATTATAATCTCCGTAAGAGAGATATAACTTTTGAAGCTGGTGATAAAGTATGGAAAAAGAACAAAGTATTGTCAAACGCGGGTAACCAATTTGCTGCTAAATTGGCACCGAAGAAAGTATTGTGTACAGTTAGAAAAAGAATTTCACGTCTTGTTTATGCTTTAAATTATGAAAATGGTTCAGATGCTGGAGAATGGCACGTGAAAGACTTGGAACCTTACTTTGGTTCAAATTCTGATATTTCAGTTGGATAGTTTTATTGGTCGTTTGGAAGCTTTCACAACTCTCAGCATACGGCATTTCTGAAAGAGTTTTTTTTCAACGGTCATTTGTTTTGCGAATTACATGTTATGGGGTTTCAGGTGATATTATTCAAAGGATTTTGAAATTTAGATTGAGGAAATAATAGTTATTATATGTGACCACTAGTGTAGTGACAATATCAATGTTGGGAATAAATGGTGTATAAATAGGTGAAATAATACAGCGCTGTTGTAAATAAATTTCATTGTGTAACTTAAGCAGTATTTATCTGTTGTTGTAAATAAATTTCATTGCGTAACTTCTCAAGCAGTATTTATCTGCTGTTGTAAATAAATTTCATTGCGTAACTACTTTAGCAGTATTTATCTGCTGTTGTAAATAAATTTCATTGCGTAACTTCTTTAGCAGTAATTATCTGCTGTTGTAATTAAATTTCCTTACGGTACTACTTCAGCATTTACCTGCTGTTGGAAAGAGATTCATTGCATAAATAACATAGTAGCATTTATTTGCTGTTATTAAAATTTCATGGCAAAAATACCATAACAGTACTTATCTGTTGTTGTAAATACAAATTCATTACCTGAGACAGTATAGTAGTCTTATCTGCTGTTAGTATACTAGTTTTTTTATCTGTTGTTCAGCACATTGCATGCTGATTCTTCTCGAATATAGTTAAAGTATTGATATGCATGAGTACGTTTTGAGAGACTTTCCCAAATTAGAAAATAACTGAATGTGATTTAAATGATTATGACTCCACCGATTATGACTTCCTACGGGACGGATTGTACACGTTAGTTACTGACTCAAAACATACCACATACAAGTATAATTAAATTATAGAAATTTCTTAAAATAAGTTTTGATGAAAATAGTCTAACAAGTTATCCTATTTTCCTTTTAGGAAGGGGTAGATGTAGCATTCAAAATGCCACATTGTTAATATAGTTACTTTTCTTTTTGGAATTATTACCAAAATGCAGGCAGTAGCCAATTTGAAATTTTACATTGACCTTTAGGCCATATTCTAATTGAATACTTTGCAAATTACTCATATTCCATGTTCGTTCGATAGTGATGATTGGGTTTGAATTATTGTACTCCGGCAGTGAGCTGTACTGGTCTTGCGCTAGTCGCCAATAGATGGCGCAAGCCTTCCGTTTCAACACATTAATTAAGTTCGAAATGCGCAAGTTTAACGGATAGAAAACCGAAAAAGGGGAGAATAGTTTAGTGAAGTTTGAAGGTTCAAAGATAGGCGTTGAGCAGATTGAAATAACAAATGCATTTTTCCATGTTGTTTCTTGAATATAAAGAAATATCCAATTGCTTGTGGGAATGCTGAAGGCTGATGTTCCTGTTAATCATTTTGGTACTGTGTTGCATGACCTATAAAGAAGCGACATGCCGAAAAAGAACCGGCGTGGGTTCGCTAACGCCGCCATTGCAATCGGCCATTGAAGTTAAAAGTAAATTTCAAACCCTCTACGATGGTGAGGTGAGTTAGTTGAGGGAATTTTCAAAGTACGAGGGATTAGGGATGTCACAATTCTCTTCTCCACTCCATGTAATTCTCTTGTTCGAACCACATAACTTTTTTTTAGGGTTTTTATCATGGGCATCATCCATGCCTGAGTTTGCTGTATTTCGAATTCGAGGATGCTATAGACATTCACATACATAATTTGAGGAAGTTGAATGGGAGTCCTTTTCTTTGGAGCCCTCGGGTCGACCTAGGAGGCCTAATAATTGTGGTATCTGTGGGCAATCTCCACCATTCTATATTAGATTTATATTGGAAAGTAACCTGGAAACTGGAATCCTTGACGACTGCCCAAGCCCAGTATCCCTGTTCTGTTCAACTAGTCGTCGTAGTCTTGATAGAGGAATGGACTTGTTTCGCACCATACCTTCGGGTACTGGTGAACGGTATTTAAACTTCAAAATCACTCTCACTGCCATGCAGGCGAATGAATATGGTTTTATATAAGAATTTATTTTATATATGTATTTAATATTTTGGGGAGTTCTTCGTAAGATTTATTCATGAATATTAGTTGAATATTTTCCTGAGTGGATTACAGCTGTAAACCGAAGCATAGTACTATGACAAGGGTAGGAACTGATTAAGTTTTCTTATTTTCTATTCAATTGAATTGATGACGGTATTGGTACCTGATACTTGGTAAAATTTATAAGGGTAATGTAATAAGTGAATACATTCATTAAAAGGGGTTAAAAATTTAAATCAGTGTTTGACTACAGTACTCACAATCTATCAGAAAATAATTAACATCAGCTTATATATCATCTAGTTTTCCTGGTTGAATTAGGTAAGTTCACATGTTTAAAATGGCCAGGTGGCGCTCAACATTTTTTGCATAACATCATACCTCACCTATGACCCATAAATTGCTCATTGATGAAAAGCACCGTGCCTGTAACCCAAGTTTCGATTAAAGAAAAAAGTAAGTTACAAATGATGAGATTGCGGAATGATTCGTAAGAAATATCACATCTCCACTAGAAACTAATTGATAAATTGAACTAAAAAATGAAAAATAAATAATAGTTTAAAAAACTAAAAAAACACGCTTTTATAGCTAACCGAACTAAAAAATAGAAAATAATTTTTAATTACAAAGAGTTTATATTAAGGTAGTAGAAGGCTAAACAATCAGTCATAGTCAATCAGCTCAAAATAAAATTATAATAGAATTTAAGTAATTAACAGAATGAAGTAATTCAGAGTAAAAAGCATGGGGTGCATTTTACTACATTTCATAAGTCTCCTCTTAAAGATAATTACCGATAGAATGATTGTAATATATAATATATCAAGCACCCCACGATTTTACTCTGAATTACTTCATTCTGTTAATTACTTGAATTTTATTATAATTTTATTTTGAGCTGATTGACTATGAATGATTGTTTAGCCTTCTACTGCCGTAATATAAACTCTTTGTAATTAAAAATTATTTTCTATTTTTTAGTTCGGTTAGCTAAAAAAGCGTGTTTTTTTAGTTTTTTAAACTATTATTTATTTGATTTGAAGACTCCTCTACACGAGTCTGTCCATTTCATACCATAGATGAGCCTAATAGCTATTTTTTGGCATATGAAGACTTTATCTAGAGCATAACTAGAACCCCAAATTGCTATTCCAAACTTAACTGCTGAAAAGAAATTCCCATAATATTCAGTTATAAGCGAGTCTCGATCAATATGTTTTCTTAAGACTCTCAGTGCGTATATTAGAGATGCCAGTCTATTACACAAATTGTCCACCTGATTTACCCAGTTCATAGTTTCATTTACTTGGATACCTAAGAACTTCACTGAAGGTTCACATACTATTCGACTATCACTGAAGGTGATTGAAGCTGGGGTCTCCACGGTATTATTTATTTTAAATAGAATGCAATTTGTTTTATCGTTGTTTAGAATGAGCTTATTTTCCCCAAAATACTGTCTTGTTCTCTCTAACATATGGCTACCTATTCTCATGATGTCTATTAGATTTGAACCTCTAAATAATATGTTAGTGTTATCTGCATAATTTACCACCTGGCTACTGTCCGGATCGGTCACGGTGTTTTTAATATCATTTATGAAAATTATAAAAAGTATTGGTCCAATGATACTCCCCTGCGGTACCCCCACAGACGCCTCCAAGGCAATATTTTCGATTACTCGTCCTCTTTGAATCAAACCAGCTCTACGAAACTAATTACGCGGGATGAATGTTGTTTGTATACTCACATCTAACGTTGAGAAAATACCCGATGCTGGAGAACCTCCCCAGCCGATGCCTGGCTATGCACTTGTACCATCCGCTGTGCTCTCTCCGGATCTCGGTGAAATTCAGGAAACCGTCCGGGCTCTGTTGGACGGGTGGACTCGTGTCGTCCTTCTGCCAGACGGGAAGGGCCTTCGGGTTGGCGTCGACGTCGCACTTCAGGGAGACGGGCATCCCTTCGCGGATGGGGAACCCGAAGCCTGGTTCGCGGGATATGGCGAAAGAGGGAGTGTCTGAAATGGGGAAATTAATTAACTCTGGTTGGAATATAAAATAAATGATGATACAATTAGGGAGACCATAATTCCTTTATCAGGAATGACATTCAAACATCATTTATAATTGTGACATTTCCATATCTAAATTTTCTGGGAAATCACACAGTAGCTTATTCAAGAGCTTATGAGGGCAAGCGATATTGAGTCCCAACACGGTTTATCTAGTTGAATCTGAACCCCCAGTTTCATTACTGTTACCAAATATTGAATTTTGAAAATTCTGGTACTCCCGGAGAATAAACCTGGTAGCCCGGATGAGAGCGAAGATTTTGAACACCTTGGTTATGAATAGAGTACATTCACTAACTAGATTTACAAGATTGAAATATGTTAGCAGCAAGTTATGAAATTTCGATTGATATAAAACATTCTCGATATATAATTCATAAATTAATGGTTGCTCTTTTCCAAAAATCCTCACTTCTAAATTCATAACTCCTTCGATATAACTTTCACAATAGGAAACACCTCACCTTGAGCTATATATTGAAGGAGTTCATTACAAGAGGATCTCATTATGAATAGAAAGATTCTCTACCTGGGCGTTCTCCACAAAGTTCCCAAAGTCGTTGGAAATGGCAATTTCAACAAAATTCTTCAGTCAGCGTATCAAAAATATCGCGCTAGATAATTTACACGCCAATTAGTAAGAAAATCTGGACCAGTTGAGTTTATCGTCAATATGAGTACCGAGAAACTCTACAATTTTTTCCTCACTGACACTAGCATTTGATGATACAATCCGATTCTGATTTTTCTTCTCAGACAATTTCAAGTTGTGTTCGGAAGCCGTTAACAAATTCTCCACATTACTCTTACGATTGACCAATGTCATCCTGATAGACAAAGCATTTTCCATTGAATAGGTGATAGTAAAAGTCATTAATATAAAGGATAAATGAGTGGGTCCCAGGACGGAGCCTTGTGATTTACCCTAAGCTATCTTCGTTGATGCTAAATTGAGGCTTCCTATCGAGCCGCATTTTTGTCCCTCAATTCGTGGATTGGACAAAAGATTCTGATTTCTGTCATTCAGTGTCTGGTTGATCTTTGAAAATGGGCGATACCCTGAAATTTGTGCTACACCACCAGAAATTACCGCACAGGCATGGCGGAATCAGAAAAAGTACAGTGCATTCGGCTGACTCCTCGTGCTCACAATTCTTCGCTAGTGTGTAATCGGCTACTTATTCTCCTCGTGTCGTGGTATACTATTTTCTACTCCCACTGGCGGCAGTTGTACCCGTTAGTGCTCAGAACTATTTTTTTAAACTTCATTCATTTCTTCAAGGAGTTTCTGATACTATACATACATATTAGCAAGAGAAAAATATTCATATCATCAGAAACACATGGCAACTTAGGTTGCCACCGAGCACGAATGGTATCCAATAGGGAGGATTTTACGATACCTATCTATACAATAGAAATAATGAATAAAAAAATATTTATGCTTATTACTATACAAATGATGAAAACAACACAAGAAATCATTGATATTATTACTCATAAAATACAACTTTGAACACCATATGTCATGAAACGATTGAAAACATTCAGGGGGAAGCGCCACTTTGCATTTTGCACTTAAGTATACAGTTCTATTCTGAAACACCTTACATCGCCTGTACTTGGACTCTCCTTTTATGACAATATGGCCGCTTTCATCTCTCTTGATATCATCAAGTGCAACTGATTTAGCATATGACGATGATGGTCCCGGTCTGATGCTTGGTGTACCATATGTATTTAGTATTTGCGAAAAGACCTGCCTTCTTAACTGAGAAAGAGGCATATCCTGGCCAAACCGGCGGTCAAGAAGCCATCTCTGAACGCAACATTCATCGACACTCCAGGCAAACAAGGGCCCCCACCACTTCTTGATCCCAATTATTGTCCTGTATTGACTCCTAAATTGATCGTTGATATAAACGACTCCCATATTTGAATTGTATTGAGATGCTGTATTGGTTATCTTCACAGTCACTCTGTTTTGATGCGATAGTATTTCTGTATATCCTTCAAAGGTTGCATATCGTCACAATTTGACAACATAGTCACCACAGCATTGTAATTCCAATGCAATGCAATTAGCGACCCATTTTTAACATTGACACATTAACCTCTTTCCGATTCATTGAATTAATTTTCGGATGACAGTTTCAAAGCCTAGCCGATTCGATTTTCCCTCAAAGTACCTGTGCCGCCTAACTCTCGCTCGCATAGTACTTCGAGCAGAAGTACCGAAGTAAACAAATTATCAAAATACAATTTAGCTTTTGTGGGAACAGTACAGTAGTCTACTGAGAAAATCACTACGTCACCTTCCTGACCTGAACCAGTATGAGGCAGTCTAAAGTTTGACCCACAATAAGGTTCTGCATGCATCATGTATCCATTTGGGTTAGCCATTACCCACAATTTGAAACCAACTCTTATTGGTTTTCCAGGAATGAACTCTTTCGGGTGATGGCGACCATAATAGGGAATGATACTTTCATTAACTGAAAAAAAAACCTTCAAATGGAACTTGCTTGAATGCACCATTCAGTCAAAAAGCAGCCGAACTTGGGTGAAAAAACATTCGAAGGCATCTAATGGCGAAGTAATGGTGTTCTTCAAAAAGTAAGAGCAAGTGGCCCATAAGGTTTCTCCATGGGTGGCAGTTTCTCGACGTGCTCAGCATTTGAAGACCCATTTGATTCGGAAGGCTAACCTTTTTCTTCTTTTCACGATGAATGCGTTTCGATGACCTCTACTATTTCAGTATCATCATTACGCTCACTTTCAGACTCTTCATAAGTAACTATGGCCTTGCTTCTGAGGATTCTGCCGGGCAAGTGTATTGGATTTCCTTTCACTTCATCGTTTGAATAATCTGAATCTTCATCTGTATCGGCATCAGCAGCCTCGTAAGGAGATATAATGCCAACAGATCTAATGTTTTTGACATTCTCTGGACCGTAGTAATCGTCGTAAGCATTAAAAATTTCATCTACTGTGAACATGCCTTCTTCAAGGTCAGTCCTAGAACCACATGGTATTATTTAAGCATTTAAAATTCCATCTACTGTGAACATGCTTTCTTCAAGGTCAGTTTTAGAACCACATGGTATTATTTAAATCTTTGTGTATAGTCTAGAGCTCGGTGGCAACTATAGTTACCTCCTCACTTTACATAAATGATGCAAAAAAAATTGACACACCCGCCTCTCAAAAACAATGGCAACTGAAGTTGCCAGTGAGCACTGATAGATTATCAACAATACACGTTCTCATACTATAACAATACACTATAATGATACACGTATATGCCCATAATCATAATGAGATCCATTGTGAAACAGATTGAAAATCTGTATCATCATCAGCTTATTATGAATTAAATTTTTCATCACAATAAAGAATTTCAATAATGAGCTCATTATGATACAGATTTTTTATTACGATACAGATCTTTAATCAATTGAAAATTCAATTCAATGGCGGAAGGGTACATTGAAACTTCGGTTCGAAATAAAATCAGCATTTCCAATACAATATTGAACCCTGTAACGACCAGTGGGGATTGTAATTGTTGTTTTTACTTTTTTAATTCTCTTCTTGGTACCCACAATAATCCCTCAATATTTTCTTTCTAACACTGTACCTCTATTTCAACCTATCTGTATGAATTTATGTTTACAGAATAGGCAACTTTACAATTTACAATCCCTCCGCTCTATTACTAGTGTGGTAATTGCTGAAAGGGTATCATTTTTGTTAATGGCAGCGTGTCACCAGACGTGGAGGGTAATTCCACGTCAAATTTTGGATGTTAAGGCAGTTTTCCGAAAGGAACATGAGTTCGGCCCTTTGCACGAAGAAAGGGTCTTTAGTGAGAAACCTAGGGTTTAATTTCTGCTTCCTCGTATACTCTGAATCTGAAAATCGGGCGGCTTGTAGGAAATGAAATCCTGTGATAACTTTAAGCAATATATTAGCAACGAAATGAAAATAGGAACTTACAAAAAAGATTTAGAGAAAAAAAATATATAACAAAAAAAATATGAATCAAAAACAATTTATAACAACAAAAAAAAATCATTTTCTGTACTATTTAGTTTAATCAAAATATTGAAAAATGAATTGAGACCGGCAATGGTCTTCTCTATGCATAAGAAAAATGAAAATTCCACAAATAGAAAAATGTGTACTCAGAACACAAAAACCTGATGTACTTATATCTATAAATGCCTCTAAATTTGCCCTACTGGCTAAATGTATATAATAGGCCGCCCTACGGCCCATCTCAATTACTACTCGATGTCAGAGAGAGTCAGAAAGATTTCTCAACTTGTGATTCAAACAACAGATATAAAATTAATGATGACTTTCTCTTCCCAGGAGTGAATAAAATGGTTATTTACGTTAACACACATCTAAAATTGACATACCAAGTTTTCTGTCTATCTTGCATGGCTGTTTCCATTCCATTCCATAGATTTTTTGGTATTCCAAGATATGGCACTTTGCACACGAATCAATTTGACATTATTTATTTTCCCGAAATTTTCCGACCGTAATTAGATTCTCGTAATGAAACGCGCCCCCATAATTCTGGTAGGGGACAAACCTGAAAGAGGCCGTCCCCTCGCGTTCGCGAGTTTGTTTCTTGCCCGTGTCTCTAGATCGACTCCCTAAGAGCGACCTTTTTCTCGTCCACTCTCATTTTTGCATACATTGCAAAAATCGCAATTATTTCACGCTGGATGTATGTAACCGTTCGTCGGACTGATCCCACGCGAAGGCGATGTTTTGTCTATCATCTCATATCTCGTCTAGACTTAAACAAAAGACTTCTTTCATTGGGTGGTTCGTGAGAGGAATTCTCAAATGAAATTTCCATGCGTTTGATACATTGTATATAGGAAGCTTTCATATACAGGGTGCGAATACTTATACTCGGTTCACTTACAAATGCTCAGCATTACAACCCTATTGAGATTAACAATAATGAAATGAATGTATATTATATATTCCTTTCACTTCCAGATCAGTGGGACCCAGAATACAAATATAATATTTATAGTTTTTCATTATTTATTGGGTGTAGAAAAAAAAGCGCATGCAACTCCCATGTAACGGTTATTAATACACTCGCATGAACCATACGAAATTCACCTTCGGTTCGTTTCGTATTCCGTTTAATGCTCGTGTATTAGTTACCATTATTACATGATCGTTGGATAATATACTATTATTGAAATCAAGCCGTTACATTTCAGCTGTCAGGATAGAGAGAGTAGAAAAAGTACTCTACACGACTCTAGAATAAGGCCAATTCTTCAAAGAATCGTGTTTTGAAGCCATTGATAGTGAGATTCATTAAATATGGATTTTTATCAAGTATCGGCTAGTTTAAATTATTCCTTTAATTTCTCTGGTTTCGAAGCTCTATATGATGGATATATCTTGTATTGAAGATTATCGTAGGCTGTGCTATACATTCGCATTATCGAACATCTCAATTTATCAGGATATCACATACTAGTCCAAGATTAATGCGTTGTGGACTTAACAGACTCCTCGAAAGCTGATATCGATCACTCCTCTCATGCGATTACTTAATGATCTATCAGTGAAATTGGACCTCCCTACATCATAATTTGTCATGGAATTCAGGGACATGGGAAGGAAGTGATACTGGGCGTGGCAGAATGCGTCTGGAATATCAATTGAGTCGAAAGTAATAGTTAAAGTGAATATCGTCGGGGTGGTTTACCAATCTCGGTTACCAACCAACGAAATCAATAACTGTTTTCTGACAATCCTTTTGAGTATTCAGTTCATTCAAGAATATACTGAGTGTTTAGGAGAGTACGTACAGTGGATCACATAAGTAAACTATTTTCAATCATTGCTGGGAATTCCTATTTTTCCTGATAACACTGGATTTTCTACGCTGGTATAGATTCCAATATTAATTCCTATTTTTTCAGATTGAGGTAGAGAACCCAGAAAAACTAATGAGAAAGAATCTTCGGGGATTTTTTCACAAATTGATGGAACACATAAAGACGTCATATTGAAGTTCCATTCACCTAGAGTTTTCTGTTCACCCACACATCCCGAAGAAGCTTGAAACAGCTTTGGAAAAATTTCCTCAGGAGTTTGATTAGCAGAAATAAAACTAAATAATTGAGTAACATCTACACGAATGAAGAAAAGGAACATTTCTCATTTCTCAAATTTATTCGAAGGTGTGAAAGTATTGTGAAGTTCCTCAAAATATTGTATGACCTTTTCTATGGAGGAAGTTCACGATGTGAGAGAAACTCCGGTAGTGGCTTCGTATAGTAGTGAAATATAAATGTTTCAGTGCGGTGCGGTCTCCGGGTACAAACGCACCTCAAACAAATTAGGTCTCAGAAGAGAATGATTCATAGAATGGAAGGCCCGTTTGAAGTCTATGAAAGGGGTAGAGACTTTACACTGTCTGTGTCTCATAAGAAAGTACATAATTGAGTTGTTTTTGGAGAAAACAAGCTTTACGCTTGAATACAATTTTCTGTTGCCACTCATTTCATCACATACTTTGGATTTCGAAGGTGAACGCCTTGTTAGTACAATCGATTGAATCCAATAATAATAATAAAATTTGTTCGTATAAGCATACAGCAGCCATCAGTAGATGGATATACACGTCAGTTTTGAAAGTTTATCAAAGTATGTAGCATAAGCTGAGACATCATTTGAATTTGAAATTTTAACATGAAGATAACGAGTAACATTTAAAATTGAAAATTGAGATTTGGATATAAGATAGCAAGAATAAGGTAAAATTAATAATACAGGCTGGCATAAGATTAAGCAGAATACAGGCTGATAATTAGCTATGCCACTACGCCGTTATAGCAAGCTGGATTCTCAGTAGATTATGATAAGCCCCCTGAGTCGGTATGCTCTTTATTGTCGATTTGAAATTATTCAGATTCATTTGTCTAATTTCTCGAGGTAAGCGAAAACATATTTGTGAGTGGGGAAATTGCGAAACGAGCGTTCGCGGGGGGGGCAACCCCCCCAAAAAAAAAAAAAACCTTTTACAAAAAATTCATCCAAAATTTTTTTTTCACCAATTCTTCCTGCTAGAAAAAAAAAAAAAAAAAAAAAAATCCCCAAAAAGTCCCACACCCCATCTTTTTGGTACAAATCACATACTCTCCCCCCCTCCCCCCACAGGCTTTTTAAATGTCAACCCCATTTTTTTTTTCTAAAAAAAATACCAGCATGACAGGCAGGGGGAAAAAAATTACCTCCTATTGTTTTTTGTTTGTTACCCCCAAAAATAAACAATCCTCCCTTCTTTTTTTTTTTTCCTTTTCTTTTTCAAAAAAAAAAAATAAAAGGGAGGGTGGAATGGTTTTTTTAGTTTTTTTTCCCCCACAAAAAAAAAAAGAAGCAAAAAAAAACACTTTTTCTTTTTTCTTCCAAAAAAAACCCCCAAAAAAATATTTTTTTTTTTATATTGGTCTCATAGAATGGAGCCAAAAGAAGAAGGTGGGAGGAAAGCCCAAGAAAATTTTTTTTTTTTTTTTTTGAAAAAAAAAATAGATGTTAGAAAAACCCCCAACTCTGTGTTCTATCTCCTCTAAAAAAAAAGCAAAAAAAAAAAAAAAGAAAAGGGGGGAAAAAAAAAAACACAAAAATTTTGTCTTTTTTTAAAAAAAAAAGTGTGTCGTCCCCCCCAAAAAAAAATAAAATATTACGAAAAGAGAAAATTTTAATTTTTTTTAAAGCGCCCCCCCCCATACCTATTATTTTATGAATAATGTCTCCTTTTTTTTTTTTTTTTGTGCCGCCCCCCGTCGTGAAATATTCCGCAAGTGGAGTGGAGATAAGAGAGAAAATAATATATTATTTTTTTTTTTTTTTTTATCAAACACAAAAAACAAAAATAAAAGTTTTTTTTCCTTCGCTATACTCTATATTATTTTTTTGCTTGTATATTCTCCCCCCCCCCTCTTCTCCCCCCCCCCCTCTTTTTTTTCTCTAATTCCCTCTAAACAAATATACTCCACCCAATGAGATAAAATATTTTGTTGTGGGCCCCTCCTCTTCTTTTTTTTTTTTTATCTGAACCCCCCCGCCCCCCCTCCCCCTCCCTTCCTTTTCTTTCATCTCCCCCCCTCCTCTCTGCGAGCGAAGGGGGGAGGAGAGTTAAAAAAAAAAACGGGGGGGGGGGGGGGGCTCCCCTCGTGTGTGGGTGTGTGGTGTAGCGTGGAGTTGAGAAAAAAAAAAAAGAAGAGAGGAAAATTTGTTTTTTTTTATATTCTTTTTTTCTCTCCCCCTTTTTTCTTCCCCCCCCCCTAATAAAAACACCCTCTTTTGTTGGTGAGGGATCTTCTTTTTTTTCTTCGTTTGTTAGTATATATCATAGTTTATACAGACTGATGTATATTTATTTATAATTTTTTTTTTTTTTGTTTTTTTTGTTTTTTTTTATGTGTGTTTTGTGTGTTTCGGTGAGAGATATCTATTCTTGTGTGTATCTACCGGCGCGTGGCGGGTGGGGTGGCTTTTTTCCCTCGCGCTGTGTTTCCTTGTGTCGCTATTTTTTTTTCCTCTCTCTTCTCTTTTCTCTTTTTTTTCACACTACTGTTGTGAGTAATGTTCTTACTAGTGTTGTGAGTAAGTTTGTTTTGAGGTCATGTGTTTGTTTATTTCTTATGTGAATAAAAAAAAAAAATTTTCAACAAAATGATTGTATAGTTTGATTCCCAAATAGTCCGGGGATTTTTGAGTACGAGACAGATTGTGTCTAATTATATCAAAATTATGAGTATTCCTGCTAAAATATCCATGATGATCAGAGTGTTTTGAAAATCTGTGTGAGTTGTTTCTTACATGAAGGAGAGTTTTGAATAAGAAAATATATTTAGATGTTTTAATAATTTAATATTCATTTGGTCATCACCTACAGAGTTTTTGTTTTTTATACCACTAATAATATTTAGAATTTCAGTTGCTGTGGTTGGAAAATAAGCAAAATTATTTGTAGTCAAATTGGAGGAACATGTACAGTTGTTGTTTTTTATATCAAACATATTTTGTAGATCTTTGTTTTTCTCATCAAAATTAGTTGCGAAGCATTGTGAAAGTCATTTGTTGTCAGTTACTTTTCTGTTGTTTACCTCCAGCTGTATTTCTTCTACCCTCTGTTTTCTACCCATTGTATTGTTAACAATACCCCATATGGTTTTTTGTTTATTATTACTGTGCCTGAATATTTTTTGATTATGTTATGTTATGTTATACTCTCTTTCACAACATCGATAATAGTCCCATGTCTCGTTTTTGGCTATATTTTTAGTGGCATAATAAATGTTTTTCAGTTACTTACTTCTATTATGGATTTCTGTATCATACTAGTGGCGTCTTTTGTCTACTAATACTGATATTCATCTGTTTGAAACTTTTATCAATGGGAAAATATACCGACTGTTTTGAAGTGGTTATTGGAGAACCTAAAAGAATTTTGTGGAAATTTTTTCAATGTTCTTTTAGCAAATTATTCGAAATCATGTGAAATATTGAATCATTTGTTAGTTTTCCTAGGCTGGTTCGCAGGATAAAAAAAAACAAAAATTCACGCAATATACCAGCGTTCTCCTAACCAAGATAGCATCTTCAGGTGGAGAACTAATATCGAATTCTCAATTATATTATATTGTATTCGAAGATAGATATATCATAATATGTTATGGAAACAGAGTGGTGGTATTCAACCCGGTTGTCTCCTACACTATTATTTTTATACAGGTGTGCAACTGAGACACCCATCTCGTGATTCGATGTTGTCACTAGGATTAAATCATTGAATCTTCTTTGTGATCGTATAGTGAATTGAAAGTTGGAATCGATGATTCCAAATAGAAGTCGAAACGCAAGTGAAGAAACTTCTTCCGACTTAGAAGACGGCGATATATCTTCCGGCGATTCTGATCCGGAATAATTCACAATTGTGACTTCGGTATCTAAACACTGTTCATGTAAATATTTTTGGATAATGGAGATTTTTAATTTTCATTTGTTAGTGAATTTTTTTCTGAAATATGTTGTTCTTTTTTTTATCACGCATCACGCTCCAAAATATTCTCTATAGTATACTATTTTATACTACGAATAGAAAGCACCTGCATCATACTTTACAGGCAGGTAGCGAGCAGCTGCTATGCTACGTCCTCCGTTATCACATGAAATAGGATTTTTTTGGGATCTCAATTAATCATAGCCTTGAACATTTTTTTTACTCGTTCAAAAACATATTTTATTTTTTATAATATAATTCTCACTTGGTGGTGAAGGTTGACCTCACTTGGGATCCAAGGCTAATATTTTGTTCAATGAAACAAGTTTCATTAGCTTGATTATTTTGGCCACAGTAAATTCTGCCGCAGCTCCTCTAATTCATTTCACATATTCACCACTTCTCAGTTCCCTTCCTTGGATATTTCCGATAATAATCTGACTTGTAGAAGGGTTTTATACACGACTTTTCTGTTAACTCTTGTGAAAACACTATGCCTTTTCGTGACATATCAGAGTCGTATGGATTAGTTACGATTATTGAACAGATACCGTCATTCTGAAATGTCTATGCTTGAAATAGATTTTTTTCAAAGCTACATGATCAGAATTAATGAGTAGGAAAAGTCTGAGTGTAAATGATACTTACCCAATACCGTTAATGTACAAATGTAAAGTGTATAGACTGTAGAGTATACAACTTCACATTGCGCTTCATGCTCATAAGTTTCTGAAGCTACTATAACTCATATCAAAAAACATAGTTATGACAAGAACTAATGTATCAAGTGAGTTATATGCATGGGCCAGTTTCGCTACATCAGAGACTTATTGAATTATAGGTTTCATATATCAATGGAGCGAATGATTATTCTTGAATTATTGATACGAGGATAACAGAGTAATGATTGATTTTGTCATCACTATTTGAATGCTCAAGAATGTTGATTTTTCTTACGCCAAACATATTTTACCCAATCATTTCCAAACGTTATATATGCCTTCCATACGAATCTTCTGAGCATTCTGCAATACGCTGAAATATTTCTATTTTTTGATTGACTCAAATATTGCATTACCTCTCCCAGTAAATATGAGTTGAGTATGAAATGAATCGATTTTCAAGGCAACTATTTCCATCGTATTCAGTGAGAAGGTCACGGCAGATTATTCAAAATAAGTAACAACGCCTCATTTGCTTATTCAGTTAAGGAAAACAATGCTAGTGATGACAACGAAGCTATTGGGATTTCAAGCTAAGCGATACGCTATCTGGTGGCAGTTAACAAACTGAAGTTGTCTATGGACAGTTGTCTGTGGAGGTCAAACATTGAAGAAATATGCGTCATTGACATTTTCCTGAATTCGAGGAAGGTGATAGTTATAGTAGTAAAAACATACCAAGATCAGCTCATGATCTGATATTTGATGCATAACAATGTGACCCGATAGATGTTTTATGACGGGTATTTTCAAAATGCGATCCACCCAGCTACACCTCAGATCTCGAGCCTTTTGCTAAAAATGAGTCTGCAGTTTGGTGGTGTTGATACTGACCAATTTGAAGGCCACAGCACGAGACTGCTGCCACGTCTGTGGCTTACCAGATCGGTATTAGCACGGACACCATACGAACATATGTAGACTGGTCCGAAAAATCAAATATGTTTGGTTAATTCTACCATAGACCAATAATTACAAACGGTACATTTGCGGATCATATCCGCAGTTATACCAAACGAGTGGGAGTTCTCTGCTCAATTCGGTTTTGAAACATTGTAATAGCATTGAAATACTGTCGGTATCAAATGCTTAGTTGAAAGCGGAAAATTATATTAAGAATAAATGGCATATCTAAACTGCTTGATTAGTTTGAGGTCAGTCTGAATGAAATTCTGATCGCCTTTCCCTAATTCTTCGATCTTCTACGAGGAGAATAATTTGGACTATAAACGAGGATTAAACGACTTAGCTGAACGAAGAATTATACGAGTTTGGTCTAAACCGAATAGAGAGATACCCATCCATCTCGAAAAAAAATGTTTTCCTTATCATTCCGACCCAAAGAGGCGATATCATCGCAAGGTATATTGGCGGATATTCGAATGAGGTATCGTAGGGTGGGGCACATGGTGATTCATTCTTTCAACTTGCACATATCAGCCATCGAGGTACTACTACAAAGTGATCTATTCGGACCCATCACGTATCATTTGGATTAAATTTTCTTCAAGTAAGTCGTTGTATTCCCAATTATAAACTGAGTTTACTCTCTATTCATTGTCTGATAGTCTATCGAGGAATAGTGAGCTCGCCTCTCACAATACATACATATATTGATTTTTTTCAACTCATTTAACGAGCACGGATTATTCGTGGTGATTATTCATAAATCGAAAGTATTGTTGAATAATGAATGAATAAACACTCAATCATGTGGGTTTCCCTTCTCGCATAAGCAAACATTTTGTTTATTAATGGTAGAAAATATGGAGCGTTCCACATGACACTCATTATTTTTTATGTGCAGGTGTGTAATCACTTTCAGATCTAAATGGGCGACATGAAATGATTCATATTGTTTTACGAGTATTTCTTCGACTTCAATATTTTATGTCCAGTTTTTACGTTAGATTACAATCGAGTTCATGGAAATATTATATGTAAAGAGCGTTCCAATCATCTTGATTTTGATTCCGGTAATCGCCTATGCGGTACCTCTATGTTTTCGGGTTCTGCAATATCTTTCATTTCTATGGAACTATCTTGCTAACTTATTATAAAAAAAGGGGGCTGATTCATTTCAGATAATATTGATTAAAATACAGTAAACCCAATTATGGAAAGGACGGTCGCTAGATCAAGGATTCATCAGAACTTTATGCTCCGCGAATTAAATAACTCGAACAAGGAAACGCCTTTTTAAAAATATTTATTTTACAAAAAGAACGACTATCTCACAAGAGAGCAGACAAAAGAATGAAAAGAATACATGGATTTGAATTGCAAGTTAACAAGTTGTCGTACAAGTGTAGATAAGGATTCCTGGGGCCTGTTTCAGTAAGCGAATACTAGTGGTAAAATACTACTGCGGCAGTTGTAAATTACTATTTCGACAAAATTGGGTTTCTACAACTTACACCGGTAAATAATGAGTGACAAGTTTACCAGTCCAATCCTACTACTGTTTTCTATACCAATTACGGGTGTGCTGTTTCAGCAATAATCACAAGTATGAGAGTAAGGCTGGTAAATTCCGTTTGTGACAAGTTTGCGTTTCTAGAAGCTACACTTGTAAGTGAGGACTGACATGTATACGTGTTCGATCTTACAAGTGTTTTTTCATCTAATCACATCGTTGCTGTTTCTACAAACTCCAATATATGAGAATTACTAGTAATTTATCAGTATAATTCGACCAACGTAGAGGGCATGGTCAACGTTGAACATTGTTGATTGAATATTTGCTATAATAGAAAATATGTGGTCCAGTGATTCCGAAGGAAAACACTGTGTCAACATCCGTAAGGCTCGAATGAATGAGGGCATATAGATTTATTTAAATCCATGATGAATCCAAACTTGTTTGTCATACTAGTTCGTTATTGCATCAACAATATAGATATTAGAAAATATCGAAAGGTTCATTTAACTTTAACTAGTTACTATGGTTGCTAGGAAAACAATGTAAACTTTGACATGTGGAATTTCTTTTGTGACCATCATTTCCGCACGGGCCATAAAATGCACTTTATGCATGCACCGTCCATAAAGTGCACTTTGAGGCCGTGTTGTATATTCACTGTTGCAAATATTAAATGGTATATTCCTGTTGGTAACCTGTTTATTTTTACGTTATAGAATTTACAAGTTATGATAAGATATATTGCTTGCTATATCAGCCTGAACTCCACTTTCGCTCCATTTGTAGGATTTCCACTTTTTTCTAGTTTATTTTTCTTCAATGTTTCTGATTCCATATACATATCATGCTGAACACTGTTTTCAGTAATCCATCTATGTGGTCTCGAAACTGCACCCCTATATCTTTGTTTTTTATCTCAAGGTAACTGAACGTCACTACAACCGATATTGCTAGAAATGTTTTCATTCACTCGCTCTACAACATCATGTTGGGCCAAATCGTGTCCCGACAATATTGCCAGTGATGATAATTTGCTATCAATTGTTGGGATACAACAAACTCGTGAATTTCCTTCCACTTCTCGCTTTTGTCTCGTTATGTCAACTTGGCACTAAAAGCACCAAAGAGAACATATTTATTTTGAATGAGGGAATGAAAACTTTTAGAAGAGACATTGTTTTCGGCTTATTTCGCTGAAATTTCAAGAAACTTGCAAATCACACACTCTTTTTTCCAGGTACTCCATGTTGAATGTGGTAATTCAACTCAAAAGAGAATTTACCAAATTTCACGTTCAATATTAAAAACAAAAATGATCAATTTTTTGATATGCATCCAATAACAAATGTTCTTTCATGTTAACTTCTGGGTTTTTTCCAAACGCCAGTAAAACAATTGTGTACCTACCTAACACGTGCGCACGCGATTGCTGGCCGAACTTCGCTAAAGCGTCGTTCTGCCATCTGCAATCCCATGCGGATAAGTATCACTTTCCGCACTTGTTAGGTAAACTACTATTTCGTCACCATCAGTTTTTCGCGTACGGTTGTTCCATTTGACGGCACATCAGCATAGAACGTTCAATTGGAGAGTTCAGACAAATACAGAGGTTTTGTTGGAACTAATGATGTTGAGATACTTCAATTAAAGAGAAGTGGTAAGCCGTATTTCATGGGATCTACTCTACTGACAACTGTTTATCCCATCCCCTCGAGAAACTGACCATGGACCGCCTTTGCTTAATGTTAATACTCTGTATATGCACGAAATTTTTCACTTGTATGTCTACAACTGTACAAAATTTCTTTATGAAACAAGAAATATTGGCACTTGTCACTAGTTATTTCTACACTGGTAACTTGTCGTCTATTTGATTGTAGCTATTTAGTTCTGTGAAACAGAAACAACTAGTTCTTCTGACTAGTCGTCGTGACACTTGTAACTTGTCACTTATATACTTGTAATTTTATTGAAACAACATACTTGTCGAGTAGTTATTACTTGAAACAGAAATTACTAGTCCTTGTCACTTGTTGCTATTGAACATGTAACTAGTCGCTTGTTCACTGGTAATTTTCTTGAAACAGGC